>CM071939.1:27785876-27935876 GCA_036784905.1 Acrossocheilus fasciatus
TTAAACACAACAAAAACATTAATATTGCGAAATATTATTACAATTTTAATATATTTTAAAATGTTTTATAATTATAATTTATTCCTGTGATGGGAATACTGTATTTACAGCATCATTGATAAAGTTTTCAGTTTCACATGATCCTACAGAAATCATTTTACTATGCTGACATAGCCACGGGAACATATTTTATCTGGGGGGTGCTGGGGGGCGGGGCTTGATGTGGCAGGGCGGGGCCACGGTGGGGGATTTTTGACAAAATCCTACAAACAGCCCAAACTCGTATAGATTAACACACAAATGAAGATGCAGCCTATATGCGAACCAATATATGTTTGTGCTTTTGTAATTTTAGTTCAAGAATTTTTTCTTTAATATTTCTATTATTTAAGGGGATTTTATTAAATATCAACATCGCTGATACGCAAAAGTTTTGATCAATGCGCTTTATCGAATTCTCTCATCAGAAACAACAAAGTGCAGATGTAGTCTACCTACGTGCGATGTAAGAGATTAATTCATCATACACTGCAGACATCACTGATTATAGCCACTCACGCTTCAGTAATATTCTTTGACAATGTAAATGTTCTTTGTTCGCTGTATAATTTGTTCGTTGTTTGAATAATAGTGGACATGCCTGTTATAATTAAACTTAAAATGTTTTTTTATTAAACGTGATCAGGTTAATTCAAATTCAGTCTTATTAAAATATTTTGTCATAATATGGACAGCTTAGTTGCCTAAAACGTTATGATGTGCGTAGTTAGATTACATTAGGCTACAGATTAGACTACAGTGGTTTGAGTGCTTTTGACCAGTGCTTATTGACGGTGGCCGTCTTGAGAAGCGAGAAAGCTTCGGAAAACAGCTCATAAAAAAATTGACAAGGACGTGAATGGTTTTTACAAGTTGGAAAATTACGGTAATATCGCGTGAACATTCACATGAAAATAGCGCCGCACTAGGCTATATATTTCTGGTCAGTTTAATAAATAATCACAAAAATTAAGTATTTTGGGGATGATCGAGGGGCAAAAGGAAAATCTCAGACCCGGTCTATTAATATAGTAATGTTAGATTTTTTAAAGAAAGTAACAGATTTAATTGAAATAGAAATCTTTTGTAAGATTATATACGTTTTACTCTCAACTTGGGTCATTTTAATACATCCTTGCGGAATAAAATTATTCATTTCTTCTTCAAAAATAAAATAAAACCAAACAAACAAATAAATAAATAAGTAAACAAATAAATAAATTTGAATGGTAGTCTGTTTGCTCTGTGTTTTTAAAATAACGCAACATTAACCTACCATCATGCTAAAATCACACTCAACTGAAATCAATATAACTACAGAGTTGTTACCTGTGCAGAACATTCCAGATCACTTATCACTTTTGAGGTTTTGGGATAGAAAGGATGCTGTCTATTTGCGCAGTTCACTAGATTTTGGAACGGAGTTACAGACTTCACCTGTCCGTTTAGTATATTCTTGTTTTGTCATGTATATTAACTATTCACTTGTATAACTTGCTTAATTACTATTGACTACCGTAGTTAACTGTCATGTCAATAAAGCACAATAAAGAAGAGAGAGAGTGAAAGTGTCAGTGATTCATCTTCTCCTCCTCACATGTTCCTGCTGTCTAAGTGCTGCCATGCTTTTCCTGTCAGACTAAAGAAGTGAGACACCCAGATCCATTCTGTCTCTCTACCTCATTGTCTCTGTCTTTCTCCAGGAAGTGGCGTGCGACATGGCTGGGGAGAATGTTCCGGAGCATGTTCTCATTGTGTTCACGCAGCTCTCGCATCTCATTTATCTCTTCCTTCGCCTGTACACGCCACAGGAAGTCCAGACGAGCGGTATACTCCAGCTGAGAGACAGAGAGAATAAAGCTAGTCAGAACTAAAAAGCATCACAAGATACATTAAATCAACACAAACAAGCAAAAACACAGGACAGTCAACCAGTGTTGCAGCCCTATACAGTTATTTTACAAAGCATTCATCAGGCTCACACAGTCCTTGGCTGAGAAAGATTGCCATATTCTAAGGCTGTACAGGTCAGAGAGAAGCTCAATATCTGCCCAGATACACACATATCATCTGATCACACTTCAAGACTGAATGTTTGTCTGCACAACTGCAATGAATATTATGAATTTGCCCCTGCTAGTAAACTCAGAACAGATAGACAGTGAGGGACAAAAAATATCAATAACATAAAATATATAGCAGGAAGTCTCTTATGCTCACCAAGGCTGTATTTATTTGATCAAAATACAGAGAAAACAGTAATGCTGTGAAATATTATTACAATTTAAAATAACTGTTTTCTATTTCAATATATTTTAAAATGTAATTTATTCCTGTGATGCAAAGCTGATAATTGCATCCATTATTTAAGTCTTAAGTGTCACATAATGCTTCAGGAATGTAAATTGGTGCACGTGTTTATACACATATTTACTGTCACTTTCAACCTATTTAATTTGCCATAGTTGAATAAATTTTACTATCCTTAAACCTTTGTTTTATATATATAAGAAGAAAAGGCTTTAAGTATCAAAGAAGAGAGAGACAAAAAATGGGTATATCTAATAACTGTCTGCAATACTAGACAGAAAAAAATGCAAATACACACTCGGCAAACACAATCCAGTCACTGGAAAAAAAAAAGACACAAAAATCCTAGCAACCAGAGGAGGAAAGCATCTGTAGGTAATCAACGATAGGAAAGATGCAGAGAGGTGCACTTTCTTCTTAAATGTGGAAAATGACTCATAATCAGAAAAAAAATACATATATACAAATGCTTTACAACACTGATTCCAAATGTCCTTATGGTCCATCTTTAAAAAATATTTTTACGCTATAAGTGCTTTAGCCAATTTTTGTAGGTGTGATTTTGGCCCATTGCTCCATGCAGATTTGCTCTGGTTTGTTGAGGTTAATCAGACTTCATTTTCAAACAATGCCATATTCTCAGTTGAATTATACTAGTTTTTAACTAGGCCACTGTAGGTTATTCACATTTTTGTTTTTGAACAAGTTAATTAAAAAGTGAATTTGGCTTTGGGATCATCGTTCTGCTAAAAACATCAGGTTTTTGGCAGTCTTCTCATCTATTCCTCCCACTGATTTAAGCTAATGCCCAGCCCTTGAGCAAGATGCCACAACCTCGTTACCAAACTACACTGAACAAATAACTTGTTTTACATTTGGACAGCACATATAAATTGAATTTCTTCAAGTTAAGTTGGCTCTATTTACACCTGGTATAAAGATCCATCTCGGGTGATCTGATCAAGTGGTCAGCCGATACATTTTTGCTGTTTATATCTGGACAAGCGTCTCAGATGTGTCTCCTGTGACCACTAGTGTTCAGTTTTAATAGGAGGGTCTCTGATTTCATGAATACACACATCACTCACAATGTTTATGTTATTTCATGTAAACAAAGTGCAAAAAGTGCTGTCTATAAGGCATCAGGACAGATTAGTGTTTACACTATAAATCACATGTGCTTCTGACCACATCTGGTAAAGTACGTGGTTTCAGTGATTGGATCACAAAACATAAGAATAATCTGAACTGAATCTTAATTTCATGTGTGAATAAAGTCAACATTCAGGTGTGTATCACTTGCTGGCCTAGGACTTCTTTAGAGCTTTTAAAGTCTCTGTCTTTATTTCAAACAGTGATATGTGGGACAATCTGCATCTGGGTCATTTCTACTTCCTGGTAACTAAACCAGTAGAGCCTTGTGCCCTCTGCCCAATTTATGCATTTGCTCTACTCCATTTAACTTTCTTTAGAACACACAGTCTACATTCACAGCTGTCCTTCAGATTCACCAGATGAATCATGATTCCTCATCTGGGGCTATCAGAGAAATATAAAACGTCACACTAAAATAATTACGTTTCAGTGCTTTGAAATGTCACAGGCAGTTTAATGAGGGTTTAAGATTTTCTCCTCCAATCTAAACTCCAACTTTACTCTCTTAAAAGGACAAAGTACGCCACCATTCAAAAGTTCGAGGTCAATCAATTTTTTAAATGCTTTTGAAAGAAGTCTCGTAATGCCTAAGGCTGGATTTATTTGATTAAAAAGTATTAAAATTGTTATAATTTTTTTTTTTTTTTTACATTTTAATACACTTTAAAATGAATTAAAATAAATAAAATTCCAAATACTTTTACTCCTGTGAATCTTCAGCAGCCATTACTTCAATCTCTTTAGTGTCACATGATCCTTCAGAAATAATATTAATATGCTGATTTGGTGCTCCAGAAACATTTCTTGTTATTAAAATCAATGTTGAAAAACATAAAACGTTGTGACACATTTTGGGAAAACTGTGATACATTTTGCTTTTCTAATTGTCTGAGGAATAAAAAGTTCAAAAGAACAGCATTTATTTGAAATATAAAATATTTACTGACACATTTTTGATCATTTAACGTGTCCTTACCAAATAAAAATATCAATTTCTTTAATGAATAATATTTTTTTTGTCCTTTTTGGAGCTTGACTACTTCTTACAGCCATCTACCTCTACTACATGAAAAAACAGCCAAGATATTCTAAAAGCTAAAAATCTTCTTTTGTCCTCAAACAACAAGAGTAGATGATGACATAATTTTTGACATCACTGTTTTATTTCTTTCATACCCTGTACGCAGTAAGTACCCTTAAATGCTTTGGCAGTGTTGTGACCCTTTGCAGCACGTCTCGATTCTAACAGGAAGTGAGCTGTGCTGCGTTTCTGATATCTCTGTTCATCCTGGCTTCCATTAGCTCTCTTCCAGCCAAAGAGCTCCAACAAGGTCCCCCCTAATTAAGCAGTAACACACGCTCATCTGCATACATTAATATCCAGCTTTAATTGGAACTGTTTCACAAAGGCGTTTGAAAATTGAAAAATTAATTTACTAACAGTCAGGGTGTGATGTAAGTGTTTATGCATGTGTATGAGTGTAAAATGCATGTGTGTGTGTGCATTTATTTGCGTATGCTCTCAAAGATGATTTTATGAGGAGTAATTATGCAAGTGGGGCAGACAGGGGTGTGCGACTGTCCGACTGATTATTAAAAACACATCAACAAGACTAACCTCCATTAACCTCTAAAACACATGCACACACATAGAGATGGACGCACACACTCAGACATTAGACAATTAAGGCAGTGCATATCAAGCAAATTACTTTTGACAAAAGCAAACTATATGAAAAGAGTTTAATACAAATGAGTTTTAGAAGTTTTAGGTGTCTTGGGAGGGCCGGTTTTGAATCTCACTACTGTCTTTAGTGGACCGGGACTTTATCGCTATCAGAACAGTAATTTAAAAGGTTAAAGTCTGGCTGGTGGAAGAGCAGCTGTTACAATAGTGGCTGAAATGAATGCATTGTTTTATCCATAATAAAATGATGAGCTAAGCTCTTCGGTGGTGACTTTCTGGTTCTCAAGCCTCTCACTCAGCAGATAATACAAAGTTATTTTCCTCATGCCTTATTCCCTTGAGCAAGGCATGTACCTGCATTCACAGTTTAATCAAGGGGAACATGTGCTGAATTTACCCCATTTTATTGCCTTTCAGAGCTCAGTAGACTCATTGGAGTTCTCCATTTAGAGAAAGTATCTACTTTGTTCTAGATATTTCTCCTAAATTCTTTAGAAAGACTAAAGAGACACACTGAAGGCCCTCTTTTTAATCTCAGTTCTGTCTACACTGCAAAAATAACTTTGTATGTTTTTAATTATTCAGTTTTGTTAAAATATCTTTTTTCTTTTTTTTTAATGCTTGAAACAAGACTCATTTTCTTGAGAAGCCACAACGCATAATACATAAAGACTTGTTTTCAGAAAATGTATCTTTAATACAAGTCTATTTTGTCTTATTCCACTGATCATTTTTAAAAAGGGGTCCCTAAGGGGACAAAAATATGATATGAGAGGAAAAATTATATTTCAATGTTTTTGTGTTGGCTCACAAAACATTTGAATTCTCTTGCAAAAGTATTGCATTGCCCCAAACTTTGTTTGATTACAAAAGTATTAAAAATCTCATAATATTTCCATCACAAAAGGTTTGTGAGCATAAAAAAAAACACTGAAGTATAATTTTCCTACCATCTCAGTGTTTTTCCCCATTACCATGTCCCATTTATTTTTTACTTGTTTTAAACATAAATAATTTATAAAAAGTGAATAAAACAACTAGCGAAGTAATACACACTTAAAGGGCACCAATTATGCACCTTTTCACAAAATGTAACATAAGTCTCAGGTGTCTCCAGAATGCGCCTGTGAAGTTTCAGCTCAAAATGCCCCACAGATAATTTATTACAGCATTTTGAAAATGCCTATTTTGAGTGGAAGCAGAAACAGGCTGTTTTTGTGCATGTCTCTTTAAATGCAAATGAGCTGCTGGTCCCCACCCCCTTTTCCAGAATATCGCTCAGATACTCTGTATCTCAGATACTCTGCTAAAAAACATCTGTTTGGTTTTGATTATCATGTCTATTGCGCTGAAATCATGCGTTTTAAAGCCATATCAGTTTAAACTTGTGATATACAGTTTACTGAGTGCTCACAGAAAGCTGCTGTCACACGATATGTGAGTACTCTCTTTCATGTGTTATTGCACTTAAACTGTCAAATACACACAAGTTTATGTTAAAAACACATATATGTTACAAAACACAGTCGGTTATATCTGTGAAGTTAAACAGCTGGGAAAGAAATTGCATGTTTTTATTAGATCTGTGTATTAACTCTTTTAATGCCATTGACGAGATATCTCGTCAATTAAGAGACAACGCTTCCCCACCATTGACGAGTTTTTATCTATCTATCTATCTATCTATCTATCTATCTATCTATCTATCTATCTATCTATCTATCTATCTATCTATCTATCTATCTATCTATCTATCTATCTATCTATCTATCTATCTATATGTGTGTGTGTGTGTGTGTGTGTGTGTGTGTGTGTGTGTGTGTGTATATGTACAGTATATGTATGCATATGCATGTATGTAGCCTGTGTGTGTGTGCGTGTGTGTGTGTGTGTGTCTGTTTGTTCTGTTTATTGAATACAATTTAAATTATTCATATAATTATTTACAAGTGAAAGAATATGACATCTGAATGTATTTTGCATGAAAATGCACTACTTTGATAAAAATGCATTTTTCTCAGTTTTTTGTCCAAAATGTCGTATTTTTGATGGTACCCAACTGTAAACAAATGGTGATAAAACATGAACACATGAAGATAGAATAAAATAGTTTTTTTTTTGTTTAAAAGCAGAGACTTGGGTCTTTATTTTGATATATAATATGTTCTTATATTCATAGCAGAAAATATTCTAAGGGCCGTCAAATTTAGGTGAAAATCATCAAAAATGCTGGCGGTGGCTGGCAATTTTTTTAAAACACGCTGGCGGGGAAAGAGTTAAGTGATAGCAGCGTAATATACAGTACCAATACTGCGGTCTATGCTGATAATATAACCCCAACAATAAAATAAAAGCAGAAAATCACTCACTGCTCAACCAGAATAACGTCTATAGCTTTAATAAAAAGACATTTCTTACATGAATGCTGATTTTAAATGTTCTAGTTTAAAGATAAACATGCCGGATTGTGTGCGGCTCACTCAGGGCAGGGTCTCTGCTAATACAGCACTGTCCGTAAACAGCTGTGGGCGGGGCTCGCAAAATGTGACATCATATTTTATGGATTCTGTGAACGGCTTGTTCTGAGAGACTGCTTATGATTTATGGGTGAACTGCTTATGATTTTAGCGGGCGGATTTTTTCATTATAGGGTGGTTGTGTACACACATTGCCAACACACATTTATGTTCAAACAACAAGTAAAAGTGAATTTTACATGTAAATTTCCATGTGTCCTGATTTTAATGATTTAATTATTAATTATTTAATTAATTATTTTTCTTACGAATGTTTTTAAAGATAAGACAGTATAGAAGCAATTAAACTATTACATAATTTTAAATAACAGTAAATATACATACAGTAGGCTTCAAAGGATGAGAGCACCAGTGATAGTTTTGATTAAAAAGTAAATAAATAAAATAAAATATAGTTTTTTTAAAACTCATTTAACAATACAACGTCTTTGTCTTATTTTTTTTTAAATCCTAAAACTTTCAAAAACGTTTTCATTTTAAATTGAATGTTGATTCCCAAATTATCAGTGTGTTCTCAGACCTTTGCACCCCACTGTATATGCAAATAAATGTCTCATTAAAACAACAGCATATGAAGAATAAAGCCTCATAGACACTGACCTGCAGTGACAGAGTGTTTGTTCATTCATCCGACACACACACACCCACCAAGATGAGCATAAATAAGAAATGATCAAATCACTGTCCAAGAAACACACGCCAAGTCCCAATTCATAGGCCAAGCAGTGCCAGTGGCACCACCTGCCTAAATGACACACTGTTGCCATAGATATGAGGAGGGGAGGGGGCAAATATGGGCAGGGAGTTTATAGCTGGACACAACACATGGCACAAGCACAAAGCATTTCGGTCATATGAGAGACTCCATGCGCCTTAATCAGAGCGGCACCGACACCACACACACACACACTCACACACACACCTACAAAAACCCAGCAGCGCTCATTTCTCTTTCTCTCTCACTCATCACCACTCGGACCGGCTCTTTCCCCTGATCTACGGCATCAAAGACAACAATCAGTAGAGTGAACTTAAAAAGCTCCGCACACACGGTGCGTCAGAGAGAGAGCAGGGCTTTTATATATTGACTGTGAGACCTTATGAAGCAGCCAATAACTTGCAGCCGTTTCTTAGAAACGTGACATTATAAAATAGGCACTGAGTGGCCCCTGATCCACTGTCAGGTTAGTGTTTGTGTGCGTGTCTGCTACCTGTTGGCCGTGGTAGAACACAGCTAAAAGGAACATCGCCATGAGAAGCAGAGACGTTTCCTTGGTTCCCAGGAAGCTTTTGCTGTAACCAGAGAAACAGGACAGAAAGTCTCATGAGTTCTGCAGCATGTTTATAATGTCCACAGTGCAGTTAGTTAAGAGAAACATCTGTCATAAATGTCATAAAGAGCCTTGATGATATAATCACAGCGTACACTGTTTGTCAAACACTTATGATATGTGAAAAAACTATTTGTTTGTAAATGGGTCATGAACTGCCTTTTTTATTATTATTATTTTGTACTGTTCTCTGAAGTCCACTTATGTTTTTTTTTTTTTCATCAACAAACAGAATTTAGATTAATGTTATATTTTCTATCCTGTTTTAACCCCCCTCATCAGAACACACTGTTTGAATAGGCGTGGCGGATTGTAGACTCAGAAGTAAACGTCCACTGCTATGATTGGCTAATAGTTGTGTATGTTACTCACACTTGTGTGGTGAGACATTACTGTTGGATCCAATACAGCTGGAACAGCATTTTCTTTTAGTTTCAATCTTTCTGAAAATCCTGCATCGAATTGTGCCTTGTTTGTATCGAATCCGTGGTAAAATGAAGTGAACAAACGACCAAGTTCTTACTGACGTCGTCTGGCACTTCATTAAAAATAAAGTTCATCAAATAAAGTTCATCATTTGTTTTCTGCATAGACCTTCATTCGCCCATCTTGTTATTTACACTACATGTGTGAATCGGTGGGCGGGGCTAAACAGGCAGTGATGTAGAAGCCACACTATTACATTATAAAGTAGCACATTCCACAAGCTGTCGTTTTGGCAGACTGGCTTCAATATAAGCTATTTTTAGACTTTTACAGGATGAAACTTACAGGATGTTTTTATAGCACAATGACCTCTTATATGTGAAGGATCAAGGGAATTTAGATTTTTCAGTTCATGACCCCTTTCAGGTGGTACCTTGTTCAGAGGCTTAGTTCTTGTTTAGGGGTTGTATTTGGTAGATGGTTTTAACCTAAGTGGTTTACAGTGTTCTTAGTTACTTAAGTAAATGGGGAGGACAAATGATGATAGCTAGGGAGGACGGATTAAAAAAAAAATTATATATATATATATAAGGGATAATCGACGGCTAGCTGTGCATTAAATGATTTGAATGTATGACGTGGAGGCGAAGAACCGCCCGACGCGCAGCGGAGGTGCATTCAAATCGTTTAATGCACAGCTAGCCGTTGATTATCCCGTTTATGCCATGGTCATTTCCCAGCATTCACATATTAAAGATATTAACAATATTTGTCCTGCAATATTTGACCGGAACGATAAAAATGACGGTTATTTTTGTCTGTAGTACTATTCAACTGTAACTGTATGTTACTATGGTTACCAATGTTTATAGGAAGCGCATTAATATAGAACGTGATTAAACTGACCTGGAACTACCTGTGCAGTTAAACGAATTTAATCAACACCTGCCAGCCAATCAGAATCCAGTATTCAGACAGACCATGGCATAAATTATATATATATATATATATATATAATTAATATTATATAAAATTTTCTCTCGCTCACGAAGGCTGCATTTATTTGATCCAATATACAGTGAATACAGTAATATTGTGAAATATTACAACAATTTAAAATAACTCTATTAATATTTTAAAATATTGTAAAATGTAATTTATTCCTGTGATGGCAAAGCTGAATTTTCAGCATCATTACTCCAGTCTTCAGTGTCACATCATCCTTCAGAAATCATCCTTATACACTAATTTGGTCGTCAAGAAACATTTGTAATTATTATCAATGTTGAAAACAGTTGTGTTGCTTAATATTTTTGTGGAAACTATTTTTTCATAATCTTTTGTCTAACATGAAGTTCAAAGAACAGCATTTATATATAGGATTTGATAAACAAATCTTTTGTAACATGGTAAATGTCTTTATCTCTATTTAATAGTCTTGCTGAGTTAAAAAAAAAAAAAACACATACTGACCCAAACTTTTGACAGTGTATGTAGGCGGTAACAGAAGTGTATGTGCATGTCATGAGCCAGAAAAATTACAACCCTTTCAGGGTTTAAACCTATAAATTTACAGCTGCCAACTTAAATTTTGACCACCAGGCCACACCGCTCACAATTACTTTCTGGTTTAGAGTTTGAGGTGTCCTTTTGATTAAGAATTTGGCGGAAGACAGAAATTTATGACTGGCTGACGTCAATCATAAAACTTGCAGAAATCTATTAAAACACTTGCAGACTGCTGCTTTATAAGCAGCATGACATTTATTGCTCTTACAAACTTGCTGGAGTCATCACAATTACATCCATACTGTTAAAGCGTGATGTATAACTTTGCTCTTTATAATTTGTTCCTTAATGGCTCCTGAATGGCACAATGTGGGAGTCTGCATACCTCTGATTAAGTGTAAGTGTGTCATAGCGGATGAACAGTGGTGTGTAGAAGGCCTCGGTCAGCACTGCGTAGATAGCGATCATGATCAGCAGGATGGCCAGCTTCAGAACCGAGTTCAGTCTGAGGAACACTGCACACGTCACCATCGCCAACACTCCAGTAAACACGAAATACTGTCAATAAACGAGCAGACAACCTCATCATTAGCAACCCATTGCTTGATGTACAGTGAAAGAACTGATTTTAAACAGTTTACACATTTGCTAGAATTCTATCAATCCTTTTAACAGACTGAAACTGGCAAGAAGCTGTGGGTCTGATTGTGTGGAAGGCAGTGGATGAAAAGACCTCTGGGTAGAAGCAGATATCGGGGATTGAGGCAGATGCATTAAACGTCTGGTTCCTGAATGAGCCAGATTTATCGAAATCACACCAAAGCTACAATAAAAGAGAAAGAGAGTGCTAATGTTAGAGAACTGATTGCATTTGAGAATTCATCTGTATAAAGAGCAATATAATTACATTTCCAGGAACTTTCTAGCTGTACATTTATGTAACTGAAAAATGGCTGATATAATATTCTACTGAAAGCAGTAACTGATAATATTCTAATAAAATAAATTACACATCTGAAAAAATTAAGATAAAACATTTTAAAATACAGTATGAAAAAAAATTCCGCTAAAGATGAATTTAACTGACATTAAGTGTTTTTAAAGATCAACTTGATGATGGAAAAAGTAATCTAAATGTAAAAATTAGGGAAGTTATTAAATAAAAAAAAATCCACATTAAATATTGACTAATACAATGCATTTGAAAAAATTGCTAATATCAGCCAATAACCAATATGATATTGATATGAGTCAAAATCTGCTAAAGGGTAATAATGGAACAAAATTTTAAGTGATTTTACACTATTATTTACAACAGGGGTCTAAATAAATGATTTTTGTTATAAGAGACAACAAAAATAATTTTGTCCATCAAAACCACTCCTGGCAAAAAATAAATAAATAAATAAAAAAGTGAACTTGACTTTCAAAGTCAATGAAATTGCGACAGCTAAATGTAACATTTTTTACAAGCCAAAGCTGTCAGTCTCTGAGTGAAGAAATTTATTTCTGTAAAATAGTATAATGAACTATGCAAAAAGCATTTTGAACATTTTGTAATACCCAAAAAAAGATGTTACATTTAATAACCTGTTTGCAGATTTTGAGCCATGCATTGTGCAATTCTTTATCACTAGATTCTATAATGAATATAAATTCATTTATACTCAAAAGTGGGACTATAATTCTTGAATTGAAATTGGTTCAGCTCACAAATCAAAACTTTATATATCCACGATAACATTTGCAAGAGTATAATGATGAAATAAAAAATAAAATAAAAAATGTTTGCTCACTATGTTGATCATGGCAGCCAGGAAGTTGATGAGGATGGAGAGGAAGATGACGACGTTCCGTGCAGCGTACGTTTCGTTCACCCAGCAACATGCTTTTCGCAAAACCAGCGGCAAACACTTATAATCCTCCGCCGTTGTCACAACAACAAGGCAACAGTGCAGCAAGATGAGGACGGAGAACTGTATCACCATAGTGACCATCCTACAAACATGAGCGATTTCATATTATATGATGCCCTCGTGGGAGTAATCGAATATTCGAGACTGGTGTGGATCAAATTTCATTGGAAAAGCCACAGCGAACACTACTGGAAATATTAATCCATGACATGTATATGCAGTATAAACCCAAACAGATCATGTGTCAACCTCAATGTCTGTGGTGGTTATGGCCATCAGTATATGTACATGTTTTACCTTGCAGAGGGAAGTAAGCTCTGTATTCCAGTGATGAAGAAGAGAACAATGAAGGCACACACAAGATTAGACTTAAACACCTCGTCTCGCATCTGGGAATACTGTAGAGGAAACACACACATACACACACACACACACACAGAAAAGTAAGGACAAAAATTCCTCTTCACATGACGACCACAATGACACCATGAAAGCAATGCTAACCACATGGGAGAGAACAGGGTAGGCGCTCATAAACACACATACACACAACTCCTGTACTCTCTGGGTTAGTGAGAGGACGTGTGATGTCAGGGCATCATGGAGGCGGGGCAAACCAAAAATCTCAAGCACAAAGAGTGGCACAGAGTCAAAGGCCAAGCAGGGGGCAAAGGTCAACTCAAACGAGCAGAAATGAGGTAAGGGACAAATAAACAGAATAAAAAGCGTTTTTAACTAAGATGAAAACATGCATGGTAGTGGATCATGAGTAACCCGAAGGCACGTCTGTGGGCAAATCCCGGTTGTTCAGGAAGAATTAACGTTAATATGATGAACCAAGTTCATCAGTGATGGTGATTAAAACCAATCAATTTGGAGACCAATCCAATCGGCTAAATTCACCGGCTCATTATCCTAAGTGTTGATTTATATTCACTCTCTTTTTCTTTGTCAGAACCTGCTGATCAGATCAGGAAACAAACTTCTTGTCAGACTAATGGCCAGAGCGGCTCTCAAGTTAAAGGGTTAGTTCACTAAAAATGAAAATTCTGTCATTAATTACTCACCCTCATGTCGTTCCAAACCCGTAAGACCTTTGTTCATCTTTGGAACAAAAATTAAGATATTTCAATATATTTGTCATTCAAGGCCCAGAAATGACACATGCATTGTACTCATACATTGACTGACGCGGAAGAGAAGAAATCATTGAATAAAGTTGTTATTTGTTTTCTTTGCACACAAAAAGTATTCTCGTAGCTTCATAAAATTATGGTTGAACCACTAATGTCACATGGACCATTTTAACGATGTCCTTCCTGCGTTTTTGGGTCTGGGAACATTCCGGTTGCGTTGATGTCTATGCAGGGTCAGAAAGCTCTCAGATGTCATCAAAAGTATCTTAATTTGTTTTCCGAAGATGAACGAAGGTCTTACGGGTTTGGAACGACATGAGGGTGAGTAATTAATGACAGAATTTTCATTTTTGGTGAACTATCCCTTTAACAGTTCAAGAACTGTAGCACGATTCATGAATGAAACATTCAGACCATGTCATAAAAATAATCTTTTTGGAGTTTTTTAATCATTTTTGGAGCTGTGGTCGTTACATATGAACTGTCATTGAATAACTTGGAGAGTTCACAGAATAAAGCCTGATAGTGAAAATAATAACAGAACCGTGTTTTGGGGAGAACTATTCATTCAAGTGATCTTAAAAATAAATTGCATTTTAGTGGTGTCAGAAGTGTCATCGCTCCTGCTAGAAAATCCAAATAAAGCTGGTGGCAGATGGTTCCTGTGACCATTAATATGGTGCAAATTGGTCTAGATAGATGGTCCATCTGGTTGACCATCTTGGACCAACAAGAAAGCAGCAACCATGCTCTAAAAACAGCTGGACCACCTTAACTTGTTTTTTTTTTCGGATGGGATATAGTAATTGAGAACATTTTAAACCGCTGTGCATGTTCTAGAAAGTATCGACTGGTATTGCTGGCACATAACGTCCTTTAGTTTACTCATGACAAAAACACTCTCTCGCCTCCTTCTCTTGCACCTCCAAAACAAAAATAAAGCAAAAAAGAGAGAGTGAGAGAGCAGAGAGGGAGGACAGGATGGCTGGAAGATGGGAGCAGGCTACCTTGTGCTCCAGCAGTGCTTCTCTAAAGGTGAGAGAGAAGGGGGAGATATGTTCTTGGCGGAGCTTGTCCCCGCTGCGCAGGGCGATGGTGCTCTGCATGCGAGCGTTAATTTCCTGTGAGCCGGCGCGCACATGCAGGGCTTGAGCCAGGTGGTTGGGGAGCAGGTTAATGGAGTGACGTGTGAGCGCAGCCAGAGTCTACAGAGGAAAAGCACATGCAGCGCCCATGAGTCTAAGAGAGTGTGTGTTCGTGTGCGTGTGTGTGTGTGTGTTGGTGTGTATCTGTTCATCCAAGAGCTCTGCACAACATGAATGTATGACAATCAAAGAAACATTAGAAAATGATTGCACAAACACATGCACGATTACTTAGCTAATGGAGGACAAATTACAGACTACTAATTTTTTATATAAGGCTAATTATAATTAAATATATATCAACCCAAACTCCATGCCTAAAAGAAAACTTTTGCATTATTTAATTTATTTATGAACTGTTTTCCCACATACAGCATCCCCAATGGAGGTTTTGCCCGATTTAGTTCACTTCTCATGACAATTTTGTCCCCAAACGACAGATAAGTACGCACACGTACGCACACGTACGCGCACACACACACACACACACACACACACACGCATAACACTTGCACATAACATGATTATTTTTTGTACAGCGAATGCTCTGGACTGTAAGTAATAGGCTTTTCTAACTGCCTACAGCTCAGCCCATCTTTTAGAGTGGATCTAGAAAATCAACACACTATTGCAATGTCTAATAATTCCACTGCCTTAATGCCGGAAAGCCGGACCTTTTATATCAGATATTTTAAGTATCAAAATATGTGGCTGTTCCAGTTAGTTCTCTCTGCTGGAAAATCCAGTTAAAACCAGGTTGATTGCTGATTTTTCATGGTTTGGTCTATGGTTGATTGATGGTGGTAGACCATCTTGGGTAAGGAAAGAACCCTTTATTATGTACTGAAAACACCACATTGTGTTGATATGACCTATTTAACCTATTTTTCAGCAACCTATATACGTTTACGTTAAAGATTTATACAGTGGTTGCCAAAATTGTTAGAACACTTGTCATATTTAAGATATTTCAGTTGTTTTTGTTCAACTGGCCATTATATCCATAAAATGAACTATTGCCTGAACTAAGTGTGATGGAAGAAATCTGCTGGAACATTGAAAATGATGGACTGGTCCCCTCAAAATCCCACTGAGCAAATTTGGGGTGAGTTGGAAAATAAACTGGACAGATCTATTGTACATTCAAAGGAGAGCCTTTGGCTTGAGATGGGATAACATTAGTGTTGAAGTTCTCAGAAAATATACTGACACTAGGTGAACATACCAAATATTAAAGCTGAAAGTGGATAAAAACCGTACGACTCCCTGATATTTGTTGTGCTCAGAACAACCATCTGCACGTTTCATGAACATTATGAAATGAAATCATGTTTTGGAGGCAAAAAAGGTCAATATTTTCAGATCTGTCAGGTGTTCTAACAATTTTGGCCACCACTGTATATCATCCAATGTCAACTGATCCAAATCCAATACCAAGACAAGACTGTGTCACATATATGCTTCGAATGTAAACAGCTTGGTTGATAATAATGTGAGTAATTTAGCTTGGCTAAAAAAATAAAATCTATTAAATAACAAATAAAAGATAATGTCACTTTTATTTTAAAATGTTTCAATTATGTAACATTTGGAGGTATGTAACATATATACTTTCTATATCATGATATAAACTTTATAACACACAGGATTTTGTTAATGCAGCTCAACTCTAGTAAACACTTGTAAAATACAGGCTGACACACAAGATTTCAATAGCTCAGAGGTTCATATGAGGATAGAGGTTAAACAAAGATATCACTTGCCTTAAACACACTGTACAACATCAGGACACAAATGAAAAATGGCATGAACAGGACCTGGCTAAGTTCAGGCCACTCAACTAAAGCTGATGACTGTACAAGGAAAGGGAGGCAACCTTACACGACCTGCAAAATGTTACCTCAGACTGGCTATACCATGGCTCTGTTCCAAATTCAAATTTTTTTTTATACTGTTTGCATGAGATATCCTACATGGGCAGCAATGCCCATGCATGCATGCATGCAAACAAACTCACACACCCAAACAAACAATTACGTGCGATACACGTAAAGTGAGACGTGACTAATGCAAGCGTCTATCTAGCTAATTCAGCCGACTAATCTGTCTTCCAAACAAAAGAGGGCAAAATCCTATAAAACAGAGTATGATATTTGCAAGCTGCTAAGCTAAACACTCAATACTTTAAAAGGCACAAAAATATTGCACAATAAAATTGTCAGGTTTCTTAACAGAACTGAATAAAATGTGTATTTTTCATAATCTACTGAACATGTCCCTTGAATGGTGGCTCTTGCTTATTCATAAAACCCATTTGAAAGATGCTTAGTTCAAATCTGACAGAATCAGCCAACCTCTGTCAAGACTGCTGTTTTAAAAGCATCATGCTGTCAAAAGTGATTATATGGAAGAATGGGAGAAGACCTCCATGTTTGTGGGTCACCAAACACATTTCTTTACAGCAAACCCAGTAACAATCATATATATCACATATGTGAACTGGAAATAAAATGAAATCTTTTTTCCCTTCGTCATAGTGTAGGCATGTGTTGTATTGTATTTGAGCATGTTTAATAGCGGAAATGTCAGCACAGGGGTGGAGGTCAAATTGAAGGATGACTAGCAGAGGATATTGCATAAACAGGATCTGACACAGACGTTTGATTTTGTTTTGACCGTTGAAAGTATCTTTAAAGAGGACTATCATCTGTGCCGTGAGCTGGAGCTGTGGTCACTGAGAGCCATGAGTCATCTAGAGAAACACTAGAATTACAAAACTCGCACACAGACTCACTCTCATACATACACAATGGACTATTCACGCAAAAACATACATAGACAAGGTGATGTTTTACCCAAAAATTCATAATATACAAACTGTATACAGTACTGTATACATTCTTTTCTCATTTTCTGATCTGTGGAAGAAAAAAGTCTTATGGGTTTGCTTATGGTACACAGGTGAGTAAATACAGAAAAGTCAAACCTAATGCTGTTTGTTTTAAAACAAGACTTATAATGAAAAGAAATTGTATTTGGACAATTTCTAGTTGTTCATTGTTAATGTGATGAACTACTGCTGTGCTTACTTTGTTAGGACACCTGTGTGAATTTAAGGGGCAATGACTTTATACATTCACTGAAATAAAAATAAAATGTTAAAAATTATAGCAAATTTTCATACATTTTTAAGTGTGGCTCAAGTGCCAAAATAATTTTTTGGGCCCTGTATAATTATGGACTTTTCATTCATCAGATGTTAAATCTACAACAGTGTTTGCTGATGTGTGTAATCGTAATTATATTAACTGATGTGGGCAAATCTGCTGGGATTAGGCACTGTTAATCTACTGTTAGCACTGGGATTTTCACTGAAAGAGTTTTTAAAATACAGATGTGTGTGAGAGGTGTATGACTGCCATGACTGCGTTGGGAAAACATTCAATAACTGTTCTTCTAACAAGTGAAAGGAATTAAAATTGACAATATCTTATGGCCTTGAAGACCTGAAGGGTCTTTTGAAAAGTTCTTCTATATTCAATAAGAGTTATTCTCTCTAGCAATTGCAGAGAAGAGTTCTGACTAGGACAGTATTAAACCACTTAACATTGTTCTTTACACAAGGTTGTACAGCAATGCTAAAAACAACAATATACAAATGAAAAGCAACATAAAGCACCGTTCAAACGTTTGGGGTTAATAAATTTGCATTAAATTGATCAAAAGTGATTACTTCTCTTTAAAAAAAAAACAAAAAAACTCAAGTAAAATAAAAGTTAAAAACTTGACCCTCTAAAACTAGCACTCTCTATTTCTATTCTATCTACTTGTTTTTTTATTTAATCATTTATTTAAAAACTGACTCTCTAACAATAGCATTCTCTATTCATTTTCTATTCTATTCATCAATAACCCTAATATTAAGATCAAGCAAGATCAAACTGTTTTCAATACTGATAATATTAAGAAATGTGTCTTAAGTACCAAATCAGCATATTAGAATGATTTCTGAAGGATCATGTGACACTGAAGACTAGAGTAATGGCTGATGAAAATTAATCTTTGCCATCACAAGAATAAATTACATTTTGAAATATATTAAAATACATATATTAATTAAAATACATAAATACAGTAAAATATACAGTATATATTAAAATACAAAGCAGTTATTAGTTTTTCTTATCTAATAAATGCAGCCTTGGTGAGAATAAGAAATTTCCATCAAAAACATTTTAAACATCTTACTGAATGGTAGTTTAAATTAGTAAATACTGGGGCTTTCAATTTAATAAATTAATTTAATACAATTATGATTAATCATGCCCCCTAATGCGTCAAATCATACTTTTAGAGTGAGTAAAAAGTGATTTAAATTCATTAGCCTCATGTTAATTTCTCCTCCAACAACTATCAAAAATTGCTCCTGCACTACAATTTAGATGTATGCAAGGTATAATTTTCAATCTCACTGTGAACAGATTAGCAATACCGCTTTCTTTTGAATCAAGCTGAATATGATTTTTTTTTTCCCTTACTAAGGTGTTTGCATCAATGTTTTCCATTCTGGTTGAGGTATTAGTCAGATTATAAACTGAATGAAACTGAAAAAATCTGGGTGGAGTAGAAGAGATGGAAAAGCTTCTGGGTGGATATGTCGGAGAATCAATTTGAGTTCTCCTCAATAATCCCAAAGGTGGAGAAATAAAGCTTTTGAGAGCTCTGATGCTTTTCAGAGCACCAAAGCTTCCCAGAATTGCTTATGGGGTGGAGTTTAAGTGGCTTTTAATAATGTGGTCACATGGTAGTCATGGGCAGGGCTCCAGACAAAAAAAAAAAGAAAAAAGGAGCAATTGGCTCCTATAAGAAACAAAACTAGGCACCAAATTATTGAGTGTTTGCTTTCTTTGTTTTTAACCACATTTTCAGTCTTACTGTCATTTTTTTATGTCTCTCCTCCTTTTACAGCATTAGCATTTTAATCCATCTTATAGTTGTCCTGGGAACTAAGGTTCACTTAAAGTGGGAACTAAATGTCTTTTCCCAACTTGAGAACTATATACAGTTACAAAGAATTGTTTATTACACAGAATCTGTGCCAATATCATGGATCATAACTATGTCAGCATCACTTGGCAGTTGAGTGTAGTTTGGGCTCTTCCCAAAGTTGAATTTCATCTTTAGCTCCTTGCATTCTTTCTTATGTAGACAACAGGTTAAGTAAAAATGTGACCCTGGACCACAAAAGCAGTCTTAAGTCGCTGGGGTATATTTGTAACAATAGCCAAAAATACGGGTCAAATATGGGTCAAAATTATGGCAAAAATCATTAGGATATTAAGTAAAGGTTCTTCTCTGATAGAAAACTATAGACCTGTTTCTCTCCTTCCATTCATAGCGAAAACACTTGAACGTGTTGTCTTCAAGCAGGTCTCATTGTTCCTTTCGCAGAACAACAAACTGGACTCTAAACAGTCAGGTTTCAGGAGTGGACATTCAACTGAGACTGCCCTTCTCTCTGTCACTGAAGCCCTGCGAACTGCGAAAGCTGACTCCAAATCATCAGTCCTCATTCTGCTGGACCTATCTGCCGCGTTTGACACTGTCAATCATCAGATACTCCTCTCCACCCTCTCATCACTGGGCATCACTGGAATTCCACTTCGCTGGTTTGAATCCTATCTCACTGGTAGGTCTTTCAGGGTGGCCTGGGGAGGGGAGGTATCCAAAGCACATACACTGGTCACTGGGGTTCCTCAGGGATCGGTTCTTGGACCCCTCCTCTTCTCCACATACACTACATCGCTGGGTCCAATCATACAGGCACATGGATTCTCCTACCACTGCTATGCTGATGACACACAACTTTATCTCTCCTTTCAACCAGATGATCCAACGGTAGCTGCAAGGATCTCAGGTTGCCTGGCGGACATTTCGGCATGGATGAAAGAACATCACCTTCAGCTCAACCTGGCAAAGTCTGAGCTTCTTGTCCTTCCCGCCGCTCCAACTCTACAGCATGACATCACGATCCAGTTAGGTTCATCAACTATTACCCCATCAACCTCGGTCAGAAATCTTGGTGTAATCTTTGATGACCAGCTGACCTTCAAAGACCACATTGCAAAGACTGCTCGAGCTTGCAGGTTTGCACTACACAACATCAGAAAGATCAGGCCCTTTCTGACGGAGCGTGCTGCACAACTTCTCGTCCAGGCCCTTGTCATTTCTAAGCTGGACTACTGCAATGCTCTTCTGGCTGGACTTCCATCAAACACATTCAAACCTCTACAAATGATTCAGAATGTAGCGGCACGACTGGTCTTTAAGGAACCCAAAAGAGCCCATGTCACACCTCTCTTCATCTCATTGCATTGGCTACCAATCGCAGCCCGCATCAAGTTCAAGACACTGATGCTTGCTTATAGAACAACCACAAGCTCAGCACCCGCCTACATGCACTCACTACTAAGAATCTACATCCCCTCCAGAAGTCTGAGATCTGCTAGTGAGCGACGTCTCGTGGTACCATCACAAAGAGGCTCAAAATCTCTCTCCAGAACATTCTCGTTCACCATTCCTAGCTGGTGGAATGATCTTCCCACCCACATTTGGAGTGCCGGATCCTTGTCAATCTTCAAGCAACAGCTGAAAACTCATCTCTTTCGACACTACTTGACTATACCCCACACATAAAAAAAAAAAAAAAAAAAAAAAACTTTCTCCTTATTTATTCCTTCCCCTGCTAGCTTGTACTTATTTAAACAACGCCTGAGACTTGGTGTTACAAGCACTTCGTTTGTCGGATTGCCTCCTCAAGATGAATCGCTTTTTGTATCCCCAATTGTAAGTCGCTTTGGATAAAAGTGTCTGCAAAATGGCTAAATGTAAATGTAAATGTAAAGGTCATGTTCCATGAAGATATTTAGTGAGTTTCCTATCGTAAATGTATCAAAACTTATTTTTTGATCAGTAATATGCATAGCTAAGAACATGATTTAGACAATTTTAAAGGCGATTTTCTCAATATTTTGATTTTTTTGCACCCCCAGATTTTCACATATTTGTATCTCTGCCAAATATTGTCCGATCCTAACAAACCATACATCAATGGAAAGGTTATTTATTCAGCTTTCAGGTGAAGAAGAAATCTTAATTTCCAAAAATTAATAATTTTACACTTGTGACTGGTTTTGTGGTCCAGGGTCACAAATATGAATATCCACTATAGTGGATATAATTAGCAAAATGCTCCTCTTAATAGTTAGTTTTTCTAGCTGACTAATGAGCTTATGCCAATTGGTTATTCTGAGGTAGTAAATGTATTGTTACGTGACACTGTTTACAAGCTTTAGTCATTGTCCACAGTTTAAAACACTGAATGAGCGATTACATGAGACATTTCAGTAAGTTTTACTGTATCTTTTGATGTCCATTCATGTTTATTTCGTACTATGGTAGTAAAGAGAAAGATATGATGGGTTGACATGCTGCTTAAACTGAGGTGTTAAAGCAATCGCTCATGCCACATTAAAGAGCACCAAAACGGTATTTATTATTTGAATTTTGTTATGAATTTGGCAGAATTTTAAAGCTGATACTTTGTTTATTAAAAGGCAACAGAGCACAAAGCTTATTGCGATTATTGGACAGAAAGCGCACTACAAATAATATGAAGTTCACGCATTAACAGAAAACAGCATACAAGATCTTGATAACAAGAAGCCACATTAATATCGATTATAAACAAGAATTTGTAAATATATTGTTAATGGCCACACAACTGACAGCTTTACCTGCTGTAGTTTGTTCAAGTTGTGCATGAAATAGATACTGCTTTTCTGCACTTCTCCGTCATTTTTGATCTCTCTTGCTGCTACAACTGGAGCTGCTTTTAGCAGGTGTGCCGTCAACGCTGGTGTTCGGCAGAGACGAGGACTGTTTGAAAGTGTTTTTTCCTCTAAAACTTTAATGTGCAAAACAAGCAGGAAAAAAGGCATTACAAGCAAATTAAGTCAGAACCTGTAAATTTATATAGCCGCCAGTGGTGACCTCAGCAAAAATATCACTCGCAAATAAACGGCAAATGTGACCGTTTTAAGCGCAGTCTGGAGCCCTGATGGGTCAGGGATACTATGATAAAAGAAGAGAGGTGCACTTCTCTTCTTCTTCTGCAAGTCTTTGGCTCTACCAACATGGAGGGGCTCCAATAAACAAATGCCTGGTTATTAATATATTTCAGTAATATACAGCTTTAAACCTGGAGAGCACAAAAATGACTTCCCAATTAGTAGTCTTCTCAAAATTTAGTTCCATGTTTTGATTTAGATTTATTTATTGATTTTGGAACACAAGCATTGCAGATGTTTTTTGGCTGATCAATAGTAAATGCTTTCACTACCAAATACAAAAGACGAGGTCTCTGTTAAACTCCAAAGGAAATACTCTCAGGTTGCAGTGTTTATATGCATGTGTGTGTATGTGTATGTTTTGAGTCCATGAAGTTTTGGATTACACACAAAAACACAAGGACTGAGACACTAAATCCATTAACAGAACCACCCTTCGGCAGAACACACACACACCCAAACACCCACTAAAACACACATTCACTCACTCACACACACACTGTGGCTGCAATGCGTCACTGAGGACAAAGCCTGAACAGGGAGACGGAGAAGAGAGAGGGAGAGGATGTGAGATAAAGGAGAAGAAAAGAACAGCAGATGAAAGAGGAGAGACAGAGAGGGAGGGATAAACGGAGCGTGAAGGAGAAAAAGAATCCTGTTACTGCCTTACAGACATTCCTGTTGTCATGGAGACCAGACCTATAATCTTACATACACAGACGAACATGTCAGCATACTTCTGTTTGAACACATCTAGAATAGCTCAGACATACACACAAACTTGTCTAATCAACGTGAAAGCTTGTGCTCTCAGCTGATGTGTAATTGGCTGGTTGCCCTGCCAGTCATACAGTGAGAGCTCTTTGATGTGTTAAGATGACTGCATGACAAAGGCAACAAAAGCGCCGCATTAATCAAAGACAACATTCCCTTATGTTAACCACGTCACCATAGCAACAGCCTGGCAACTCGGCCCACACCAAGAGAGAGTTCTGCATCATAATCAGCAGCACATGCCACGGAAACCTTCTAGAACATTGTTGTGAGCCATTCAGCCCTGAGAACCCTTCAGAACACAGTGCCTGCCCTACAGACTTGAGAATCCCTCCAAAACACTTTCCCCATCTTGCAGCCTTGACAATCCACAAGAATAGTGTCTTTACCCTGCAGCCTTGTAAAAACTCTAAAACCGGGGTGTGAAACTCAGCTCCTGGAGGGCCACTGTCCTGCAGAGTTTCGCTCCAGCCCTAATTAAACACACCTGATCAAGCTAATCACGTTCTTTAGGAGTGCTAGAAACTTCCAGGCAGGTGTGTTGGAGCTAGTTGGAGCTAAACTCTTCAGGAAAGTGGACCTCCAGCTGCTAAGTTTGACAACTCTGCTCTAAAACACTGTCCCTTCCTTACAACTCTGAGAATCAGCACGAACAGTTCTTACACCACATGTTTGAAAAGCAGCTGGAATCATCCCCCTGCCTTACAGACTTGAGAACCCTCCAAAACCCTGTCCCCATCTTAAAGTCTTTAGAATCAACTAGAACATGATTTCTGTCCTAAAGTATTGAAAGCACACAAAAACATTGTGCATGGTCTACAGCTTTGAGAACCCTATAGAACACTGTCACTGCCCTACAGCTTTGAGAACCATTTAGAACACTATTTACCTTATAGCCTTATTGGAACATTGATCCCGTCAACAGCCCTAAGAACCCACTTGAACACTGGCCCTACGTCTCAACATTGAGAACCCTTTAGAAAACTATCCTCATCCTAGAGCCCTGACAACCCACTAGAACGTTATTATTTCCCTTAATCCATAAGAACTCACTTGAACTCTGTTTCCAGCCTTGAGAGCCCACACAAAAACTGTCCTTACCCTACAGCCTTGAGAACGCTAAGAATCAGTTAGAACATATTCCTTATGAAACAAATTTGAGAACCACATTGACAATCTGAACCCTCCAGAACTCTGTCCACACCCTGAAGACTTGAGAACCCACTACAACACTTTCCACACCCTATAGCCTTGAGAACCCCTTACACCATTGCTTTTACCCTTCAATCTTGAAAACCCTTTACACCTTTGTCTTTACCCCACAATCTTGAAAACCAGCCACTGCCCTTACCCTGAGACTTGAGAATGAATGTGTGTAGACACTGTCTAGTCCTACAGCTTTGAGAACTCTCTGGACTGTTCTTACACTGAGGCCTCAAAGACACTCTTTAACGCCTTATTCTACAGTTTGAGAACACTCTAGAACATTGTCCACATCTTACAAAATTGGAAACTCTAAGAAGACTATCTCTGTCCTGCAGCCCGTAAAATATTCTAGAAAAACATCATACAGCCATGAAGAACTTCTAGAATGCTTTCTAATAACAAATCAATGCTCATCAGTTCTGAGAGTCCTCAAGTGTGCTGTTTTAGAAGGTTCTGAATATAGGTATTCAACACTGATCTTAGGGACCCACTGTCCTGTAAAATTTATTTCCAA
Source organism: Acrossocheilus fasciatus (assembly GCA_036784905.1). Lineage (NCBI taxonomy): Eukaryota > Metazoa > Chordata > Actinopteri > Cypriniformes > Cyprinidae > Acrossocheilus > Acrossocheilus fasciatus. The sequence continues at coordinate 27,811,691 of CM071939.1, forward strand.
CTTGCTTCAGCATACCTGGCCTGTGACTTTTCAAGTGATCCTGAAGACCTTGATTAGGTGCTTCAGGGGTGTTTGATTATGGTTGGAGCTGAACTCTGCAGGACAGTGGGTTCCCAGGAGCAGGGTTGAAGACTTATGTTCTAGAATCTTTTTTCTAAAGTCTGAGAAGCTTCTAGAATACCATCTGTTATTAACAGCCCTTTAGAACCTTTGAAAATTGTCCTCAACCAAAGATGGCCTTTTAGAACACTATCCTTCACTCTACAGTCCTGAGACCTTCTAGACTAGAGCACTATACCTGTCCAACTGCACTAAAAAACACAAGCCATGCTAAAAAGATCTAGAGATCTCTGCTTGTACACTGCTTTTCCATTGCACGTTACATTAACATTGAGGCAGGAAAACTGTTCTAAAGGATTCCCAAATCTGCATGCCAGAAATTTTCAGAGTATATATTCACATTTTAACCTTCCTTGGGGAGGTACTGTAACTGAGTAGTTGTCTGGATCTCTAACTTCAGTGTAATTACTGATCTACTGGGTGTAGAACATCCAATATCTTAAATTAGTGTCTTCATGTAAAGAAGAACATTTAGGAGCCGTTCAACAGAATACATTTCTGCATCTAAAAAAACATAAGAAGCAGGGCAGAGGAATGGATAAAGAGTCTCCAGACACATTTTGTATTACATTTTGAACTTGAGTGCCATGTTTTTAGATTGCTGTGTAATGTGCAAGTTACTGCAAGAGATGCGAGACACAAATGGAACGGTCAAAGATGTCCGTCTAATGCATATTTACATAGAAAATCAATGGACAGTGGAATGCAAAAACATTTTCTGTTAATAGCACTTTGCAAGTCGATTTACAGACCAAATCGCCATATAGGTTATGAAGTAACTACACACAACTATCCAGAACAAACTAACCATGCAGGAGGAACATGAAAGAAAACGGAGAAATGTGAAAATAAATCAGGAGCTCACACTGAAATGAAAGACAGGTGCAGTGAACAGATACGGAGCCTCAATTTAAGCTCCATTTGCCTGCAGTGTTTGAGGTTCAGAATTGCTGATGTTGCATTAATGCGTGTTTTCTTAACTGTGCTTGTTTGGTTGTTTGCTTGTGTGTGTGTATTGCACTCACATTCTGTTTGCCCACTATGTTATGGAAGGGAAGTTCAGGGCTCCATGTTCCCTCCGTGAAGGAAGTGTTAGAAGTTCTGTGATCTGATTGGTTGGTGGAATCTCTCATGATGTCCTCTGGCAGTGTGAGTAAGCTCTCCTCTGGCTGCTTGATCAGGAAGGTCTCGATGTTATGCCTGCGCAGGAAATCGTTGCGGTCCTTACCGTGACCCTCCTCCACCTCATAATCACCATTCAGACAGTCTAGAGCCGCTTTAGAGATGTGGATCCTCCTGAGGGGGTCGAAATTAACTGCAGATTCATCTCACACATCCAAAACAAAACACCTTTTTCAAAATGAGAATAAACAAAAACTCAATTTCCTCCCACTCAATTACACAAGAGGGTAAGGTGTCCATAAAATATCTCTTTTCCATCAGTTGAGCATATTTGAGGGCTAATGAATAATCCCCCTCTACTTCCTTACTTTTTAATCACCAAAGAGAGCTTTTGTGTGCACATTTGTGTGTGTATCTTACCCAGGTATTCCCCCAGACTCCAGTTTGTTGGCTATGTCGACATCCCAAGACCAGACGTCAAACTGCCATTTCCGCAAACCAAGAACTCCGCATAGAACCGAGCCAGAGTGGATGCCAATGCGCATGTCTATGTCATGCTTTGTACATGAGCGCACATACCTAAACATACAAATACAAAAAGGTTGGGATGGATAGCTAGCTAGCTGTGTTGCAACTCTGTAATGCTGCTGCTAAACAACTGTTGAGAAAAGTCACACTGGGTTTACAGGCAAGTTGAAATACACATCATACTATTACTCCTGAACGGGGTAACAGGCAGAAGTAAGTGGCTGTTTATAAAAAGTGGAATCGAGGTCATACTGTCACTGCTGTGTGTGAGTTGAGTGGTAGTGTGAGTGCTGTGATATCTGACAGCACTCACACTAGTGCAGCACACACACATACACACCTGCTGAACAAGGGCCACTCATCTGCTATCTAGCCTCTATTAAGGGTCAACAGGACTGGTCTACTATACTATAGACTTCCATTGTTTTAAAATAATGCTAATAATACCTAATACAGACTAATTCAAATGTAACCTGTGAAAAAGATATTAATGTTAGACAAACTCAAATGTAACCTATGAAATAGACATTAATGTTATGTCTCATTTTGTGCATTCCTTTGCCCAATTTCCAACCTGTAGGAAAGAAGCATAGCTAATGAGTTCCCTTTACTTGCACTCTTGTCATCAACAGTTGTTATGACTTTCTTCAGTGGAAAACAAAAATGAGAAATTAAATAAAATTAAGTAAATGGATGGTTGTTTGAATAGCTGGGGAGTGGAGCTGTCAAGCTTCAAAAAGTTCCATAAATACATCTTAAAAATAGTGCATACAACTCATACACATTTGACAGCTTCTCAAGCCATACAACAGCTTTGTGTGCAACAAACACATGAAAGGTCTTTATTTACTGACAATCGTCTGCTCCAGTGGGCCATTTACCACGAGGATTATTGAGTCAGTGAGCTGAACTCGAGAAGATCAGTCTGATTCATGATTCGAATCATTTAGAAAAGCTTTGTGAATTCGATCAACTGATTCTTAGACAAGATCTGACTCAATAGAACAATTCAGTTACAAATTGGGCATTATCACTTCTCTCATTAATAAGGAGAGTTACAGTATGGTGGGTGTCAAGATAAATGAAAATCAGTAGCTGCGTTTCCATTACCCTTCAACCCTTGCACAAACTGAAATTGCAAACCCAATGGAAACAAGTCAATTTACAGGTCACCTGGCGTATGTAAAAATCACGTGATCATTCTTTAATTTACTATAACCTTCAAGAAACCCTTCATACATGGCCACTCTTATGTATTAGGGGCTTTCCTTGCTATTAATGCTTGGACACACGTCTGTGGTGCATCATGGCTCTGACATGGCTGTTTTAATCCAATATAATGGCTAGTGTGGTGGCTGCAATATATGTAAACCTATCAACATCCGTTGCCATGGGAAGAAAAAATTACGTTTTAGTCACATAAAATCGGTTAATGGAAATGCAGTCATTTTGCAATTTTTTTTTTTTATTGACATTTATAAAATAATCGCAAACGTTTTGCGCAAATCTGTAATGGAAACGTAGCTAGTGAATGGCTTAAATTTTGGTCTGTTGACCACAAAAAGTTATAGTATAGTTTTAGAAGATGTAAAATATTGTGCATATCAGTCATATATATCAGTCACTTCAAATGACAAAAAGCATCTTTAAAGTGATCCATCAAGTTTGGAAAGCTATGAAACTGAGAAAACGATGTGTCTCCTGAGCACTAGGCTATTATATCCACATTCATTTTATAGATACTCTATGTCAACACTTTTCTCACTTGTGTCTATTTAAGCAATAAAATTTCTCAGCAATCTGGTCAATAACCTGAGCAATAAAATCTTGCTCTTGGAACATTACATGCTTACTGAAACACTGAATCACTTATTTAGTGTTGGCTGGCAGTATAAAAAATGAAATGTTTCAATACCTGATGGTTTTGATCATGCTGAGGCCCATCTCAACACAGCAGTGGGCATGATCAGGTCGAGGCTCGGGAAGGCCAGAAACACAATAATAACAATCCCCTAGTATCTTGATCCTCAGGCAATGATGTTCCTGAGAGGAAAAGGAGAAGTCATTTTTACATTTAATATGTCAAACTGTTGCCAATATTTATATTTAATACAACTGAATCAAAGTACATTATGTTATCCCAATAAAAGTAATTAAGGGTCAGATCAGGTAAAAATAGCTGTTTAAGGTAGTAATTGCACAGTTTCACATTTTACAGTGTGAGAGGAATATATGAGGGTTTGAGCATTTATAACCATAATTGCCCTATAATTTCCACTGCAGTCTCTTTCTGTTCTAGTTATCTCTCAGCCTGCCAGGTTTTTGTGTAGAGCTCAGAGAGAGTGGTAATTATAAGACCGCCACTCACTCATTCGGTCTCTCTGAGATCCATTACTCATGCCTACTGCCGTATTAACGTCTTTTCACAGCTCAGTAAACGGCTGTATGGAAACAAAGAGTCGTTACGCCCGTAACTGTCATTTGTCAATCGCTAAAAACACCACCTACAGCCTGATTAGCTCTGGACTGACTCATGATAGCATGTTTGAAGCACTAGTGCTAATCTACAGGCTAAGTGCTGCAGGCTAAGTGAATGCCTTTTGCATAATCAATACCAAACCGTGGGCCAATTTAATGGATATAAACACAGAAACTAGCATTAAATGGGTCATTCTTCATTTGTGTTGGCAAGTGGTGTCCCTCTACTTTACAACAGTTTAAATAAACTTTAAATACCAATAAATCATAAAATGTTTGCATGTTTGTATTCTGTAGGGTAAACAATGTGCGCGCTGTTAATAGTGACATTTTTATTTTGGCATTGTAACAAAATATGCATGTTCCCGCCATACCTCAGAGAGGAATCATGGAATGTAATTGCAACAATATAACGTTTTTGACAAAAAATTAAGTGGTTATATTGTGAATATAGATTTTATTTAACATGTACAATTTGATTAAATTGTTTTTAAAAATACATATTTTCTTATATTTAAGAAAAAAGTTGTGTCCCCCAAATTCATGTCTGTGGTATTACAACAATGGATGTAGCCCCTTTAAGAAAAGGGAGAATTCTATTTGGACTACTTCCTGTGTGTAAAGGTCACTGCAGGTGCTGGATGATCTGAGGGGTGCATGGGGAGTACATTCTTTCTGATTCATTTTCTTAAAATTAGCTAAATTTCTGACAATTTCATGTCGCACTTTATTAGTGTCTGTGGTGTTATGTTGATAGCTTGCAGATCTGACACATTTTAATAAAGATTTTGACAAATATGTACTTATTAATATTTTCAAAATGTCCCCTGATCTTGAAATCATCATGATGGCAGCCTCCATTTTAGAAAAGTCTGAATTTAGGCTGATTTGTCTGTGGTGTTACTGTCTGAGCTGTTACTGTCTTTCCTGGCAAAATGTTCAATTATTACTTCAATTATTGATAACACCATAGACATAAGTGGTTGTGTCACTAGTGTTTGATTAAATTATTTTAAAAAAATGTAAAAATCGAAATGTTCTTAAGCTTCTATTTTAATGGATATAACATATTAAACTAATTTTAAATGCATAGCAATATATTTTATTAGAAAAAAACAAACAAGCATTTTTGCAAATTCTGCCTCTCAATTGAAGAATGACCCAAATGCTAGTGTAAAAACACACTCCATACTCAAAACATCAACATTACGGCATGACACTAATAAAGAACCCATTAAATTAAACTTGAACCTGCTCTTAGTTGGATTGAGCCTTATGGAAAAAGTACTGTGGTAGTACATTGAAGGTATCAGATGGTAATAACATGGTATTTTTCTATATACACACACAACTGTTCAAAAGTTTGGGATTGGTAATGTTTCATGTTTTTTTGTTTTTTTTTTAAGGTATCTTATGTTCATCAAGGTGCATTTATTTGATCAAAAATACAGAAATGGAAACAGTAGTATTCTAAAATATTATCACTGATTAAAAAAATATTTTTTGATGTACGTTAAAATATATTCCTGTGATGGTGAAGCTTATAAGTAATCATTACCCCAGTCTTCAGTGTCACATGATCCTTCAGAAATCATTCTAATATTCTGATTTGCTGCTCAAGAAACATTTCTGATTGTTATAAATGCTTTAAAACTGTTGTGCTGCTTAATATTTTTGTGGAAACTGTGATAGTTTTTAAAGATTCTCTCAATAGAAAATTCAAAAGAACACTATTTATTTAAAATAGAAATAAGGCATTATAAATGTCTTTACTGCCAATTCTGATCAATTCAATGCACACTTACAGAATAAAAGTATTAATTAAATTAAAAAATTTGAATGGTAGTGTACCGTTAGTAGCAAATGATTTCCATACTCATATTATTCATAGATTTCTGTAGGTCAAATGCTAGACCATGCTGCTAGCAACATCAAGGTCATGGATGAGTTTCCAAGGGAACAGGCATAGTGATAACATACTGTAATATGGTACTCCAATATACAGCAATTCATTAAATATCATGGCATAACCAGGGTATATGTCCAAAAACATGGTATTTCCGTGGCACAAGTTAAAAAAAATCAGTTGTTCTTTTGTCAGATGTTTAGTGTTTCTATATATATATATCACTCGTTTAGATCATATGTCAAGTAACTAAATGGTTAATGCACATTTCCCATTAGGCAATGTGAGGCCATAGAAGAAAAATAAAGAGCTAGGGAGAGACAGACAGCAAAAGAGCAAGACAGATTCATGGAAGATAATGCTACTGTAAGACAGGGTCTTTGGAGTTCAAAATGTTGTCAGGACGTGGCATGACGCAAGCGATCAAAACCATTACGTCTGTAAATGCTGAACGCGACAGCTCAACCGCACAGTTAACCAGTACATCACTAACCACACACATGCAAAATCTCTGAATAAACATTGCCATTGGGAAAGAAAATGAATACTGCTCATCACGATAAACACTGCTGCAAAATTTAATTTAAAATTTAACACCAGGCCTGCTCGCATGAGTGCGACGGCAGATTCACACAAACGCGCAAGGACACGAGGATATTTAAATATGACATCCTGATACAACCATCTGCAAGCACACATATGCCACATTTGAATATCTGCATTATGCATCAGCAAGCCACTTTATGGTTGGTTAATCTCCAATGATTATTGTACTGACTCATGAATAAGATTATTGGAGAGTTGCAGCATGAGGATGGAGTTTAATTTCCTTCATAATGCATTTATTTCCTCCTCCATTCTGAACAACAGAGCAAAAAAAAACATTTGTTAAATACACATCTGCCCGTATAAATGTGTGTAAGTAATGTTGTTCTTTCTTCCAAGGGCAGCTATCAAGATTTGCACTAGCTGTTGACAGTTGTACCCTTGTGCTAACACACATACACTCATATATCAATGTCATTAATGTTGGGGACGCGACCACAACATTTTTATTTATGTGACTTTTGCAACAGGCATTTAGCACATCAGTGCACTGCAGGGTGAGCCAGCACATATTTCAACCTCCTCTGTACTCTAACTGAACTCAGTTTATCTGGTGCCACTATAAACGCCAAGCCAAGATAGGCTGGCACTGCCCTTGGCACACAAACATAACACTTCTCTTTGTTTCACACATCCTGCATCAAATATGTGCAAGCGAAGCAGGAGTGTAACAGCAATTTTCTGAGGTAAACAGTGCTGACTTATGTGAATAAAGCACTAAAATAAGCCTAATTTACATTGAAAGGTGTGTTGAATGACTTAAAGGGATAGTATGCCAAAAATGAAAATTGTCATCATTTACTCACCCTCATGTCGTTCCAAACCTGTATAGCTTTCTCAAAAAGACATTCTGTTTGTTTTTTGTCCATACAATGCAAGTCAACTGGTGTTGTTTTGAACCCCCACTGACTTAAATTGTATGGACAAAAACAGTTCTTTAAAACATCCTCTTTTGTGTCCCACAGAAGAAAGAAAGTCATACAAATACAGTGCAACAAGTCAGTGCAGGCGGTCTCTAGTTAAACTGGATTACAGAAGGATAAGACACAAGTTTGTGAACAAGATCAGAGTTTTTGGGCTGAAGTGCTCAAGTGGATCAACTATTTAATGAATCTGATCTTGAGTATTTAATTTTTATAATGGCCATAAATGAAAATGGTTATCAGGAGAGGGCCATTGATAATTATTGCAATCTTGATTGTCATGAAATCTAATCAACATAAGAAGGGGGAACGCATTTACATCCTACCCAAACCTCAAGGAGTAACTATGAAATTATCAAATCATTGGGATTTAGTCTATAGAATAGAACAGAAAATGCTGTTTGATTTCCATTAATGGGATCATGATCTGCCTTTTTTATTTTGTACTGTTCTCTGAGTTCCACTTATAATTTTATCAAGACTTTTACATCAAAAAACATTATAATTTAGAAGAAATAATCTTTTTGAAAATCCCACGTCAAATCGTGCCTTGTTTGTAAATGAATCCACGGTAAAATGAACTGAACAAAGGATCAGGTTTTTACTGACATAGCCTGGATCTTCATTAAAAATAAAATTAATTCTTTCCTAATGTTGGGATCAGAAGGAAGGCAACACTGTTTTTCCACATCTTAGCACTGCACAGCATCTTGTTGTCTTTGGAGCATCTTTATCATTTGGTTTCTGCGTAGCCATGCGCGTTCGCCTCTCTCGTAAACACTACATGCACGAATCTGTGGGCGGGGCCAAACAGGCAGTGATGTAGAAGCAGGTGTTGATCTTCCTCTGCGGAGGTGGTACTTATCCACACTATTACATCATAAAGTAGAACATACCACAATCTGTCGTTTTAGTAGATTGTCTTCAATATAAGCTGTTTTTAGACTAATGACAAAGTTTTGAGCTCTGAAACTTGACCTCTTATATGTAAAGAGATAAGACAAGGAAAAAGGGAATTTTGGTTTCTCAGTTCATGACCCCTTTAGGCAAGCATGAGATGTAACGCCTAAGTAGAAGAACTCGTCAACTAAAAAATGCTAATTGTTTTGAATGTCAAGGTAACCTTCTTACAGAACCATCAGCATTTCATGGCAACACTTGGATATCAAACAAAAATATTAAATATAAACAAGCCAGAAACTAATTGTGATATCCAAGATATAAACAGCATGACTTAATTCATTTCCAAATGCTATTTCAAGGACCCCAAAATGACACTGTGATGTGGCTTGCAGATTGTCATGTACTGTATGTGTGTTAGGTCACTTACGTGTGCCAGTCGGTCAAAGCGTGCAAAGAGTTCATTGAGCATTCGAACGAGTTCCTGAGCGGAGAGTGTGGTGGAAAGATTGGTGAAGCCCTTCACATCAGCAAAGAGAATGCTGCACACAACACACATGCACATAGATCAGTTAGAAAAATCACAACAATTTTCCCAAAAATTTTACAGCCAATCAGTGAATTTTAATGTGAGATAAACAGGCAAAACTTCATGAAGATACAAGCTAATTGTACTAATAAGTTTAAATAGACTAGCTATGCAAGCTACGCTACTGTTAAAATATTTAGGGTAAGTAATTTTATTTTTTTAATGCATTAAATTGATCAAAAGTGACAGTAAAAACATTCATAATGTTACAAAAGATGTCTATCTCAGATAAATTATAAATACTGTTCTCTTGAACTTTCAATTTATCCAAAATTCAAGCAGTACAACTGTTTTTATCATTGACAATAATGAGAGATGTTTCTTGAGCACCAGATCAGCATATTGCCTGAAGGATCATGTGACACTGAATACTGATAATTTACCATAACAGGAATAAATTCTATTTAAAATACAGTGAAATAGAAAACTTTGAAAAAGTAGTTTCAAATTGCTATTTGTAAAAAAATTCACTATTTTTACTGATCAAATAAAAAAACCTTGGTAAGCAAGTGATGCCTTTCAAAAACCTTAAAAAAAATCTTACTGACTCTAAATATTTGAACAGTAGTGTAACTACACAAATAACAAACAGATTACAGAAATTATGTTGTGGAACATGCCATTTGTATAAATTTATATATAAAGGAATTTCATGTTAAGAACAGATTAATTGACATTAAATGTTGTTTTATGACAGTACATGTATTCTGTCTGTGATCACTCTGAATGCATTTATGTTATTATATCTATATTATATAAAACAATTTGGTAAATAGTGTAAAATTAAGGGTAAGCCATTAAAAATGGCCAAAATGGCTTCATTTAGGCTCAAATGGCCATGAACTGGCATTTTTAGGGCCTATTTGGTGCTCTTATGGTGACTGACTGTGCTTTACTGGGCTACTTGTTTGGGTTATAAAAGAGAGTGACTCAGCCATAATCAAGGATGACTGAGCCATAACAGCGGGTGGCTGAGCCGGAATGGAGGACGACTGAGCCTTAATGGCGGATGACTGATTCAATTCCATTTGACTCTCTTCTATTCAATTCATGATGACTGTACCACAATGGAATAAATTACCTCACGTTCTCATAGCGGTGAATGTAGATACGGTGAAACTGGTGCTGTAGGGTCTCGTCCTCCACGTTGGTCATGTCGTTAATCATCTCCAGCACTACAAAGCGCGGCAGCACCGACAAGACCAGACGTTCCTAACACAGGTGCAGCATGGGTAACGTGCTTCATTAAACATGGACTTAAATCATTCAGTCACTGAATGCACACTTACACAAACAAAAACATAATTTTCATATTATACACATCAATTCCCTTTTACTTTCAACCCGTTTACCAATTCAACTAGTTTACCAGTCTTATCTTTAAAACTACTTTCAAATGATAAGGTGGAATTTCATTAGCAAACAGTTTTTTGCATTTTTATTTTATTATTTAACCCAACGCAGCACGATGTGATAAAGTTTCCTTTTACTGCAATAACAGCTTCAGGTCATTTTTATCCAGTGTTAGTTCCCTTAATGGTTCACCAGTCAATCAAATAACCCCAGGCGTCCAGCACACAGGGCTAAATATAAATGCATAACAGTGTCTAACAATTTCCCAAAAATTTAAATGTATTTATAATTCAGTACAATGTGCTTTTACAAAACACTGCAAAGAACATGTGTCTGCCAAATACATTAAAGCTGAAGTGTGTAAATTGACAAACAGTTCTCAGTCTTCCATTGGTTGGACTCGAAAACCATGCCATTGGTTGAGCCTATATTGTGGTGTTGGGCTGGTCAGATGCACAAAGAAACAGCAATCACAGCGTTTACACCTTTTATGAAAAATATAACTAACAGCTGCCTCTCCATATTAGTTTGGCTGAGGTAGGAGAAAGTATTTTCAAATAGCAATAAATTACACACCTCAGCTATAATTCACTGCAAATATGCATTCAACAAGCCACAGTTTGTACTCTCACCACTGGCTGGGCTAAAAGCAGGGGAAATTTGGATAGATGGACATACAAAAGAAGAGGAAATGCAAGCGTGCACACACACACACACAGTGGTACCAGCATGGGCTCCACTTGACTGGCAAATAAAACCCACTTCAGCAAACAGCCGGAGAGCTCTCAGAGAAAGAGATGGGCGGGGGGAGGGGGAGACGGAGAGAGATTCCCTAAGGAGTCTCGGAACCTTTCTACACTAGCCTTCTGTCCCCATGAGATGCTGTTCTCATCTTTAAATCAATTACTCTCACCCACTGCGGCCCATTGCTGGTGAAGGAGTGTGATATAGCAACATTGCGTTTGTGCATGAGTGTGCACACACTTTTAAAAGGTTGGGGTCAGTCAGATTTTTTTGGAAAGGAACTGAATATTTTTCTTCAGCAAGGAGGTATTAAACTGATCAAAAGTGACAGTAAATACATTTATACTGCTACAGACGTTTTCTATTTCAAATAAATGTTGTTCCTTTGAACTATCTTTGTCAAAGAATCCTCAATAAAAAAAATCAGGCAGCATAACTGTTTTTACATTGATGATAATAAATGTTATTATCAATGAGGATCATGACCTGCTTTGCCATCACAGAAATAAATTACATTTTGAAATATACTCAAAAAGAAATGAGTTGTTTTAAACTATAGTAATATTTTACAATATTACTGTTTTTGTATTTGTAATCAAATAAATGAAGCCTTGTTGAGCAAAAGACACTTATTTCAAAAACATTGAAATAATAGTACCAACCCCAAACATTTGAACGGCAGTTGTATGTGTACAGAACTGTCTTTTTTAATTTTCTTTGTGTAGTGTTGCACAACCCTTCACCATCAACAAAAATGTACCATGGAAAACACAGCTTCTGCCAAAACGCCCAATGCAATGATGGATATATTGTACAATCATAATAATAGTTGAATTTCTTTTTTAATGGCAATGCTAATGTAAAACAGAATTCAAGCAAATTCATAGCAAAAACTTTTTTAATTTGAATTTAAAAACAGAAATGGCTTACTCTTCACTGACAAAGCTGCCGATAGAATAAACATTTCTCTTAATTGATCAGTAAGACACTTACCAAAATTGTCAAATATTGGCTGATTAATTGGCGTATGACTAGGAGTAATTGGTATTTTGCCAGAAAGTATGGTTAGCATTGCAATTTGAAGAAGTTGTTTTGTTTACCACACATACAGTATACATACACTTCCTGGAAACATCCTAAAGCACGTGAGCCACAAATATGTTTACATGTGTCACGCGAGTGTCTGTGAAGGAAACTTTTAAAGTTTGTGAACACTAACCTGTCGCTGGTTCTCGGTCTCCAGGCGGAGACGTGCCTCGATGCACCTGCGTGTCTCCAGAAAGGCCTGTCGCTGGGCGCGGTCTGACAGGTAGCTGATAAACATCCCTGCAGTGTTTATACATAAGAACAGCAGCACCTGAGCTAACAGCTGAAGAGAAAGAGGAAAAAAAACAGAGAATTTTACCAACCTTATGCAATTAGAGAGCTAAACTGCAGGTGAAACTACTCTACATCCATTTAACGGCTGTATATGACCATATGTGGAATTTTGCCCTGGAAACTCAAACACAAAACAGCATAAACAGTGCCCAAAATTAATATTTTGAAACATGAGGTAATGGCGAATAAACTGAATAAACATTTTCCAGCAATAAATATGAAATAGTATCTTGAATTTTCACTAAAAATATATTTTTGGCATTACGACAATGGGATAATTTTGCTGTTTGCTGTTCACTGTGTCACCGCCAGCATTATCGTGCAAGATGAACCTGCACAGTGATGCAGAGAACATGCAGAGAAAGCGTGATTTTGGCCCTCATATTTTAATTTTGGTGGATTAATGTAAAGAATATTTCTTCATTTAGCAGATACCAGCCACTGCCAAGTAAGTTTATTTACTCGCCAAAGGCTGTTTTTTTTTTGCATTTGGCAAATGTAAATTTTAGCCTGAGCATAAGCATACAAAAGAAAAATACTTAAACGCTTATTTTAATTTAAACGCAATATTATTCCCTAGGAGACAGAAGCTAAATGTCATCTTTCTCTCTATTTCACACAAACACACACAGAAACACACATGCTCATACAAAATTGCATATTAATGTGAAATTAATAAATGTCAGTCATATACTGGAGGCGGAGTACAATATTTTACAGTTAATAAGCATGCTATTATTTTAAATGTACTCATTTAAAAGCAAAAGCAAAGATATTTAAAAAAAAAAAAAACGGTCTTTTGTGTTCGCTTTTCAGGTCCAGTGTCACTGTTTAGATTCATAAATTCATACATAATTCAAACTTCATACACACTGTGATTTTCTTATGATAAATCGGTCAAAATATTTTGAGTCTATATAAAGCTAAAAGCATGCTGATTTTCCATTGCTGTTTTTTTGTCTTCCTTGCATATCTTATGTACGACAACATTAGAACTGAGCAAAAAAAAAAAAAAACACATTTACAAACACGTCACTTACTTCGAGTGATTTGCATGTTTTAGCTTGAAAAAAAATAACATGAATTAGCCTTTAGGCAACAGCTTAGCTGTTCTCCTACCATGCATTTCCAATTGCTTTCCATTTTCTGACTGGCTTATGACAACCCAGTAGAAAGCAAGCAAACAAAACAAAGGACTCATCCACCCCATCCACTAGGGGGAGTTACAGAGGTCAGAGAAAATTGACTCATAAACACAACATGTTTAGGTTATTGAATCTGGATTAAACCAGTTAGCCCTCTGAAATCAATAAGATATCAAATAACTTTCTATGAAAATGTAGACACATTTTCATATAATACTGACACAGTTAGGCCACAAAAAAACAAACATGAATAAAGCCTTTAAAAATTGTAATCTCCAGAATTATTGGCTGGCTGCTAAGAAATTTCCAGGGCTGAATAGAGTGAATATATTGTATTTACAAGGTACAATTAGTGTCTAATTAAGCAGTTTTGATTTTATATCAAGACTATATATACATGTCACCAGCAACATAAGATACACTCTTTATGTTTTTCCAGTAAAGTAGCCACCAAGGCATAGCAAATATGTTATACATACAGAGGTGCATATTTATATTTAGACATGGGAACAAACACTGTTGGATTACTGCATTTGGAACATATACTGTCATGCCTCTCGGAGGAATCCAAAAATACACACATTTTACCAAACATGTCGTGAAATCTCCAGAGAGTATGATGTAACCACCTGCAATAATTAACACTCTAAAACAATCACTGCAGAAACATGTTTAAGCATGTCTCCGCACCTATTACTACAAAAGCCTCATAGGCATTTGTGTGTGCGCTTCGGTGAGACACATCCCTCATGGGAATATCAATTTTATGACTGATTAACAAGCCCCCCATCCTTTACAGTTTCAATTACTTCAGTTTTTTTGTCCCGCGGGGGCATTAAAGGGCTGCCATTTCAGACAGAGGCCCTAATTAATACAACCCCTCCAGTGTCACACACACACACAAGAATTAATGCAGTAAACAACATCAACATTCAAGAATCAAGCTAGCATGCAAATTGACTAAAATATGACTTTTGATAATTGTAATCTTTGCTGTTTGTAATTGTAAATGATATTTACAAACATATAAACAACACCAGCATGCACTTTAACGATGTGTGTGTAATAATATACAATAGCGCACACACAGAGGTCAGTGATGTGGACAGTTTTAATAGGAAAGCTCATTATTTCAGACTTTTCCTATTCAAATCACTGACCTTAAAAAAAAACATCATCTCACATTGCACAAATCCCTCTCCACATATGAAAACATGAACAGCCTACAGACTAATGAAGATGAGTCTTTGTGCATTTCTTAGAATATTACTCTTAACCATATAGATGGTCAGTTATTATTTTTAGCTTTACATTTATCTACAGTAAAGGTAATTTTCCCAATGTCGTTTTAATATGTTTTAAATCAGTTCCCCCACAGGTGTAGTTCATCACAGTAATTATGGCTATGATCCACTAATATTCAACAAACAGAAAGTGTCAATAATTTGGAACAATGTATTTTTTTTTGCAAAAAACGTATGGAGGCCTGGTTCTGCCTCAGAATAAAAAAGGTAACAGTGACAAAGTTTAAAATAAACTTTATTTGTGAGGTATAAAGTTGTACTTATGAGAAAATATCAAAATAGTTGTGACTTGTGAGACATAAGACTCAATTATGAGAACTAGTCCCAACTGTTAGACACAAAGTCACAATTATAAGAAATAATCTCTAATGTGAGATATAGATTTGCAATTGTGAAACAAAAAGGTGCAATTATGAGAACAAAAGTCCCAATTGTAAGATATCAAATCCCAAATGTTAGATGTAAAGTTGCAATTATGAGAAACAGTCCCATTTGTGAGATATAAAGGCAACAGTACAAGAACAGGTTTCTACAGAAAATAGTGCTTCTGCAGCTGCTACCTTTATTTAAAATAAATGCCATTTGAATTGGTATTTTACTTATGAAATTATATTAATTTCTATGTGCAGCATAAATATGCGTTTTGGGGCCACTGTACACTTCATACAGTGTGTGTGTGTGTGTGTGTGTCCATCAGCTAAACACAGCAGGAGAATTAATAGAACAAATCTGACTGTACAGTTAAATCACTGACTTTTAAATGAATACTTCAAAGCAGACATGCACACACAAACACAGTGCACTTCAACTATAGTATTTAACACCATAATTATCTCAGCAAAGCACAGTGATATCCGTCAGCATGCAACAGAAATCGTTAAGAGTGATTGACTCCCACTGACTGCAGCAAATTTAAAAAAATCAAAATAATAAACTGCATAGTGGCTCGTAGACCAACAGATCTAATGAAACTGTTAATATCAACACTGTACTCCAGCCAGAGAGTCTTTGCCATGCTGAGGAGCCGAACTGAGATTTAATTAACACTCCATTTAATTACTGGGGTTGATTACAGTTGTAAAATGCTGCCTCTGAGATTTCCAATAGATGGGCTGCCGTCCACTGATAATTCATCCGGTGAGCAGAAACATTATAATGTCCAATTGATAAACTTTGAAATTGAAATTTGACATTTGGGTTTTCTTTTAAGTGATGTGCTGCATGCAGCCAGTCTCCATGGAGCATCTAAGCAGATGCACTTTGGGAATAACTATATTTTCAGTGTCGCTCGCTGTAGCCCTGATATTGAAGGAACAGTTCAGCCAAAATGAAAATTTGCTGAAAGTTTACTCATCCTTAAGCCAACCAAGATATCTCATCGGAACAGATTTGGAGAAATTTAGCATTACATCACTTGATCACCAATGGATCCTCTACTGAATAAGACGCCATCAGAATGAGAGTCCAAACAGCTGATTAAAAACATCACAATAATCCACAAGTAATGCAGATGACTCCAGTCAAAGTCTCTTTAAGACAAGTCATGTCACTCGGCAGCCATCTTTGAAATGCCTCTTGGGCATGCAAGTGCAGCTCCTATCTCTTTGAATAGGTAAACATCAAATTCTCCAAAACTGTTCACTAAGCTTATGATTAAATTTAATATTTGAAATCACCAAAGAAATCTGTCAACTACTGTATCATAAGACTTTTGCTCAAATAGCGTTACAAAAAGCATATTTTTCAGGCTAGATAAGCCAGTGCGCATGTGCAGTCCTCAGCGCACGTCTCTGAGCGCTGTTTCTATAGCAACCGGGACTTCTAATGGCAGCTGCAGTGACGCGCTGACTTTACCGATTAGCGATTGGCTATTTCATTCAGGAGGCAGGGCTTCCTGCGTTTGGGCGGCCATATTGAGTGTTGCATTTTTCCCCATTCAAAAATATACGAGTGACATGTCTTGGGTATTCTACAGTCTTTGCTCCAGTCCATCAATTAATGTCTTTTTAAGTGAAAAGCTGTGTGTTTGTATGAAACAAATGCATCATTAAGGCATATGAACTTTAAACTTTCACTTCTAGACTAAATGAGTCCGTAATCCATAATATTGCTTCCTCCAGCAAACAAAATCCAGCCCCTGTTGTCAACTCACATCAAAATCCACTGGCACACTTGTTTAGAGCTGTTCTGGACTAATTCCACTTGCTTGATCTGAGCATATTTCTCTCCTGATACAGATTTTCACTGGAAAAATCTATATTTTGGATAGAGGTCTCATATTTTAGCCATGAAGCAACGGTTTTAAGCTAAAAATGTCTTAATAATGTATTTATTTATTACAAACACAGATTATTGATTCATAAGACATTAACCAATATACTGGAATCATGTGGACTCTCATTCCCATTCACTGTAAAGGATCCATTGGTGATAAATTTCTCTTAATCTGTTCTTAGATGTGAGCTGAGTGCTAGTAAAATTATAGCTAATTTTCATTTTTGGTGAACTATTCCTTTAAACCCCCACAACCTTTTCCTCTGAAAGTGAAGACCTTTAAGTGCTATACAGAAGAATCGTTGCACCTATAGAGCACTTCTACAAATTTTATTCCCAGCACTTTTCACTGATGCGGTCAGGGTTAATCACAATCTATTTTAAATGACTGTAATATTCAGAGTAGATGCTGTATTTATTTTGATTATTCAGTCTGTTTAATATGTTGGCGTTTTTATTCCACTGGCAATTTACTGAGAGATGTATTTTTAAGGTTACTAACTGACCCCCAAGTACACAACAGCATTTTGATACGTTGTTGATATTATTATTATATCAACACAACAGTATTTAGATTTATTTTGAACAGTAGAGTCTACTTCTATCCATCACAGCCTCATTGTTGTGTCAGATTAAATATTACTGAGCTCTATTATGAAGCCAAACCTCACCACTGCATTTCCATTCTGGCTTTCTGCCATTTCTTTAATGTAAAACCAGGACGATCCAGCTTTCTCGCTGGAAGCTGTTGAGGTCTGTCTCAGGCATTTTCCCTAATCAAACCTGATTCATCGGACCGTTACCTACTAATCCCGACCGTGTTGACCTCTACAGTGTAATACTGATCTCAGGACAACTTTACACTGTCATTGTTAGCAGCAGCCGATTGTTCTGAAGGTTTTGATTACATGGCAGGACCATCTACAGTGTCAGCGATCAAGTGCTAGATTGAAAAATACATTATTAATCACTCAGACATAAAAACTTTTAATTGACCAGGCAGCCTGCTGTTATTGATCTCTGTACATGTGTGAACATCTCCATGAGCAAATGTGTGCTCACCTTACAAATAAAGTGTGTAGAGTAAAGTTCCTGCACGTACCACTGGATACTGTGTCATAGGCTTTGCTAGACCCCATTTATTTCATCTAATCCCCTCAAAAATCTGCACTGAATTCAGCCTTCTTAAAAATATGTGACCTCTCTCTTCAGGTTTGCTGAAAACAGCAGCTGCAGCAAGCTGTCTGAAGTTATTTCACTCCGAAACCTCCCCTTAAACTAAACTTTGTTATATTAAAGGGTTACTCCACCCCAAAATGAAAATTTTGTCATTAATCACTTATACCCCGTGTCGTTCCAAACCCGTAAAAGCTTTGTTCGTCTTCGGAACACAATTTAAGATAATTTGGATGAAAACCGGGAGGCTTGTGACTGTCCCATTGACTGCCAAACAATTAATACTGTCAAGGCCCAGAAAAGTGTAAAAAAACATTGTCAGAATAGTCCATCTGCCAGAAGTGGTTCAACCGTAACATTATGAAGCTACGAGAATACTTTTTGTAAGCAAAGAAAAAACAATAACGACTTTATTCAACAATTCATCTCCTCTTGGAGAATATCCGCTGGACGCAAACTGCGTACGCTGTTGTGTCAGCCGCACCGCACGGATACGTCTTCTACATTTGTTTACGCTTTGATTTGAACGAAAACAGTGTATCCTTGTGGCGCCGAACAGCGTACGCAGTTTGCGTCCAGCGGATATTCTCCAAAATGGCGCTACGCTGAGGAGACAAATTGTTGAATAAAGTCGTTGTTATTTTTTCTTCTTTGCATACAATTCTTTGCATTCTCGTAGCTTCATAACTTTAAAGTTGAACCACTGACGGCAGATGGACTATTCTGACGATGTTTTTCTGTGCCTTGACAGTGTTAATTGTTTGGCAGTCAATGGGACAGTCACAAGCCTCCCGGTTTTCATCTTAAATTGTGTTCCGAAAATGAACAAAGCTTTTATGGGTTTGGAACAACATGGGGGTAAGTGATTAATGACAAAATTTTCATTTTGGGGTGGAGTAACTCTTTTAAGTATCATCTTTCCCTCAAGTCATTGGAAGATCACAGCATACGTAGGGCAGTAATTTTCGGCACGGAGCGCTGCCCCCACAAACAGTGCTGTATTTCTCTGTTCCACAAAACAAAATGCAACAAAAGATGCTACCTTTACTTATATCCACCTTTTTCTTCAACGCGGAAGTAAGTCTATGGGTGAGACTTCCGGTTCATTAGCCGCTATAGGTAAATAAGGAGGAGAATAACAACGTGCAGTAAACTAAAAATAGCTGGACCCGGATGAGACCGGAAGCTAGACCCATAGAATTTACAAATGGCCGCGCCCATTTTTACGTCAAGAAAAAGGTGGATAGTTATATAAAAAATTTGCACATACAGTATATATTGGTCACATTTAAAAAGTCTGGATTTCATTGCATTAGATACAAAATATTGAACCAAGTCATATCTGCAAACAAATGAGAGCTTTTCTCTGATCTAACATCACTTTTTTATTTTTAATTATTTTTTACCAATTGCTCTCAAGGGCATTTTCCATTAATGTATGAAGTCAGCTCACCTCTCATTCATACGTCCTAGCAGAATAACCACTGGTGAATTTCACTATATATATATTTGTATACATATACACACTACTGTTCGGGGTCTATGCTTGGGGTCTTTATGATTTTTTTTACATTAATTTTTTTATTCAGCAAGGATACATACAATTGAACAAAAGAGACAGTATGTTATAAAAGATTTGTATTTCAAATAAATGCTTCTTTAAAAAAAAAAGTCACAGGTTCCACAAAAATATTAAACAGCTCTTTTCAACATTGATAATAAAAATAAATGTTTCTTGAGCACCAAATCAGCATATTGTAATGATTTCTGAAGGATCATGTGACACTAAAGACTGGAGTAATAGCTGCTGAAAATTCAGCTTCATAATAACAGGAATAAATTACATTTTAAAATATATTCAAATAGAAAACAATGCTTATAAATTTAAATAATATTTCACAATATTACTCTTTTACTGTATTGTTCATCAGATAAATGCAGCCTTGCAGTGAGCACAGAAGACTTCTTTTTAAAGAAACATTTTTAAAAAAATCTTAGTAACGAGATATGTATGTGTGGGTGTATTTATTGCCAGTCAAGCAAGATTTGAACTCGCAACCTCTCGTGCTGAAAGCAGGAAACACTCCTCTGACCCACATCATCACCCTGCACTTTGTCTATCGACAATCTGTCCTACTACACACAACACTCTCACACTAGTCTGGTGGAGTTTGTGAAGTGTCTTATAAATGATTGATGGAGACCCTGCATGAGTTTCCATAAACCCAGAGAGAGCACAAGAAAGCAAATGCATGCTAACTGACGTCCATCTTACTCAGGCACTGACGACATTCTACATACGTAGCACTAAACACCTAAGCAGGTGTGCGGTCAGGTCTGAGGGTGTGTGTGTGAGCGTGTCCTGCAGTATGAGCGAAGGAGAGGGAAACAGAGATGGGAAACGAAGAGATGCTGGCAGACAAGTGTGTGAGTCAGAGAGCCCTTCTCCATATCTCCCTCCCACGCTTGCTATTTTTACAGTCTACCTCACAGCATCTTCGACCACTGCTTGGACACACACACATTTTTGGGTCTGATTGGCTGAGTTTGGCTATTTTGACCTGAATCTGCATACAGACATCTGGATCTGGATCTGGCCTGAATCTGTATGTGAAAGGACACCAAACCACTCTGTCTGTCTGCCTCTCTCTGCTGTGATCACAGTGAATAATCTTTGCACACTATAATTAACTCGCACGGCTTCCTGTCTCCTCACTGTTGCTTGTGTCTGTGCGCTTGTTTTTGTGTACAGCACATTTGATTGTTTGTGTACATCGTGTGTGTGTGTGTGTGTGCGCGTGCAGGTGAAAGCCACAAAATAATTGTAGTGCCACTATGACTCAATTTAAATGTGATATGATCACATGTGGAGTGGCATGACCTTAGGCCATCTTGTCATTTATAATCTCTTAGCATCTGACAGAGAGAAAAAGAGGCTTTGCTGATCGGTATACAAACACACGCAACCATACCAATGCAATGTATAAGGGATAGTTCACCTAAACATTCAAATCATGTTGACCAAAACCTGTATGAACATTGGAGCACAAAAGAAGAAATTTTCAAAAACACTGGTGTTCAAACTACTTTGAACCCCATTGACTTTCAATGTAAAGACAAAAATAAAATTTTCAAAATATCTTTAGTGTTCCACAAGAAGTAAACGACGTGTTTTCATTTTGGGTGAACTATTCCTTTAATTCTCTTTTATTTTTGTAATTTTTGTTTTTTGTGAATAAACATAATTTGTTTTGCAAATATGTCTTTATAAATATATTGGAAGAACTCGCAATGCTCAAGCTCTCCTCAGATGTTATTGAAATGAGTAACTAACTGCAGTGCTCTAATATGACTGCTTTGCCGCATTCACGAGCTCTTCTTGACCTTTACTGACCTCTATAAAATTTAAACCGCAAAAACAAGTCATAAATATCAGACAGAACAACACGATGCAGTCTGCAACGAACGACCTTAAAATGTCACTTTCAGCACTACGTTGGATGGACAGCGACCGTTGCGCTTTGGTTACATGCCTCGAGCGCTGAAAACATCCAGTGTTGCACCCAAACTTGGCATGATGCAATATCGCACATTTCTCTGTCTCACCTGATTCGTGGAGATCTGTGCTCGAGGGGGCACCAGCAGCTGGATCGCGATGTGCAGCGCAGAGGTCAGCAGTCCCGCCACGATGGCCCAGGTGAGAGGCAGCGGCAGCATGCTGTAGGTGGCAAAGAGCGTGAAGAGCACGTACCCTATCCCATCCCCGAGCAAACCGTAGCCCAGTCCCGTCGCGAGAATCTGCGTGGCCATGGCGACCCAGGTCACCGCGCCGCTGTACTGCAGGTAACCGTGCGAGCTCGTGTCCTTGCGCACCACCACCAGAGCGCAGATGACCACTTCGATGCCCGTGAAGAAGCCGAGCAGCATTCCTTTAATCGGGTCCATCGGCGTGGACGCCAGGGTCAGGTGCAGCACGAGCAGGGTCAGCTTGGTCACCACGTCCAGAATGTTCATGACCACCACCGACTTCCGTCGCTGGCCCAGGAAGTAGCGCTGGTACAGGCGCTCGAGGTCCCTGGACTTGAAGGCGTAGCGCAGCGTGGGGAAGATGACCCCGCGGTACGTGTAGCCCCAGCTTAGGAAGAAGTCGGAGTTGCTGGGCGCGCAGTCGATCTGCAGGAAGCCCAGGTCGCTGCTCGAGCGCTCGGGGAAGACTTTAGTGCCGCCGTTGTTGTGCCGGTCGCTCACCGACGTCCTGCCGGCGGACTGTTTGCGCGAGCCCTGCGCGTGAGGCTCGTCCGGTGAGGCGGGTTTAGGGCTGTGCTCGTGAATGAAGCGCTGCTCGGTGATGTGTCGCACGGCGTTCTGCCACAGCAGGCGCTTCGGTCGGTTCCCGTTGTTGTTGCTGGGGGTCTTGTTGATGGTGTACAGCTCCTCGCTCGCGCTGGAACAGCGAACCTCAGACAACTCCATTGTTCACAACGCGGTTCTATTTACCCACGCGCGTTCCTAGAACAGAGACAGCGAAGACGAGCAGGTGTGTGCGAGAAAGAGTGAAGGCGAACCGAACGGAGAGTGGAGAACGCATCGGGACAAGCAGACTGGTCCCACGGCAGCTGCCGCTCATCATCATACGTCTTGTCCTCCGTGAACGTCAGAACGATTCGGTCGCGCTGGCTCGTGCCATTTGGCTGCGCAGCGCTACAGCATGGCATGCGCCCGCTGGCGTGCTGAAAAACAACGCATCTTAACGCGGTCTGACGAAGAAAATGCCCCCCGTTGTCTGCGCTGCTGCAGAAGGTCTTGGTGTGGCTCTTTTCTCTTTAACGTAACCAGAGTACACATACAAGAATGTTAAGGAGTCCTTTCCACAACGCCATTCCGCGGTACAGTCCAGTCTTTTCCGATATGCGAGTCTTCTGTGGTATGTTTTCTCCTCAGGAACTGACTCCAGGAATCTTTGTCATATCCAGAGGTGAGGTTTAGGGTTGGAGGAGTGTCGAGAAGATCTTCCTCTTTGTCAGTTTTGGGGGTCTCGGATAGCAGAACCGGTCGCGAAGGATATGGAGTGCTGAAATCCAAGAATAATATCACATAAAACAAACAAACAAACAAACAAACAAGCAAGCAAGCAAGCATAAACAACACAAGCGTCTGTATTAGTCAGTGAAGATGCTGAAGGCTTCTGTGATGTTATACAGAAGCATTCAGTGCGACCGCGCTCATCTGGTGGAGATGGTATTTACACTCAGCGAAAGAGAGAGAGGAGGAGGAGTATGTGTGTGTGACTGAGTCTTCCCGACGTCACGAGCTCCTTGCCTCTTTTTCCTCCCCGCGCGAAGCTTTTGTTTCGAGCACCGCAGAGGAGCGCGCGCAGTCGGGACAGTGGGGGAACACATAATTTAGCTATGTCTGCTTTCAAAAACAGAAAATAGATCAGTTTATCCAAAACCAAAATCAATAATAAAATCATTATTCATTTATTATTTATAATATAGGCATAAATAATAACAATACAACTCTAGAATTGCCTATTAATGGCTCCTCTTTGCACAGAAAGTCAGAACTTCAAGGATTTCATACATTTATTCACAAAACCCTTTTTGGTCATAGGCTACTTGAGAAATATCTCAGTATCACTTAAACTAGTCGCATCCTTCAAAAACTGCAGGCCTATTTTCTGCTGTGCCTTCATAATCGGTACCCTCAATGACTGGAATCAAAACAGAAACATTTACATTTGCACTAATTTAGGCGTATTCATTATTAAAAAGTAGGCTACCAAGCGCTTCAGACACAAGTTTTTTTGTCTATTAATTTCAGTTAGCTAATTTATTTAGGCTATTTCGTAAGTTGCATTATGCATCGTTAATAACTTTTATTTACATTTTGATGTAATTTATTTTTGTTGTCCTCATTCCATTTTCCAAGAGTAGGCTACAATATAGCTACGTCTAACTGCCGTCGTTTTCAATAAGAAAGCGTGACTTGTCTGGTAAAAAAAAGCGCTAAAAACGAAAAAACTCCAATATTATTAAAGTTATATTGCAATTGTCTTTTATCATTTTCATCGAATTTTTCAGGTTAATTTTAGCAACATAACACACTTAGCTCGAGTGCCGTTACCGTGACTCACCGGCTAATCGTCTTCTTCAAATATTTTACAGCGCGAGACTCTAACCGCGGCTGATCAAAGCGGGCCGACAGCGCCTCGCGAGTGACTCATCACGTCCCCCGCTCGCGCTGCAGGCTCTTTTTTAACGGCTGTGGGATTGTACCATACGACACCCAGTCTTACTTTCCAGGAGTTTCTCAAGGCGTTGCTCACTTCCTTACATTTTCTGCTTGCTCTGAAAAAAGAAGGATGATAAACTTCCCCAGGAAACTCGCTCACCGGCTGCTCTGGGCCTCCGCATCACCCTGCTGTTACACTCATTCACTTCATAGAAACAACAACAAAAAAAAATCAATGAATCAAGTCTACCTACTACCAGGGCTGGATCATGCAAAACCCCTTCTAACTCCTATCATCCCCAATGGCAGACCCCTTATCCGACTTGAAGTGACAAGGGTGATTTTGACAAAATTCACGTTTAACATTATGAACAATAGTGGTCTAAATGCACTGAATGCAGCCCATAATACAATAAAAACCATGACTCATTTTGGAATTGTTCACCTAAAAATAAAAATTCTATCATCATTTACCTCACCCTCATGTTGTTCCAAACCTTTCTTTTGAGGAACACAAATATAAAAGTTTATCAGAATGTTGATGCTTTACTCTACAATGAAAGCATGCAGTGGAAGGCAATCTCTAAAGAGGACAAAAATACTGTAAAAGCATGATGAAACTAGAACAACCAGCTCAGGTACCATATTCCAAGTTATTTGAAGCAAACGATAGCTTTGTTTGGAGGAACAGAAACACTTACGCATATTCAAATATGGCATGCTGTGATCAGTTTTAGGAGACCAATGATGAAGTCAAATCGGTGTCCTCGTGTGCCAAGTTTGAACACGTTCCATGTTCCCAGAAGAAAGAGTCATAAAGGTTTGGAATGACATGAGGGTGAGTAAATGTTGACAGAATCTGTCATTCCATTAAAGTCCTTCTGAGGTTTATGTTGGCTAAACTTCAAGTCACCATCAAACCTTTCATATTTATTTTAAAAAATTACTGGTCACATAAACAAGAACTGTACACTGCTGTTAAAAGGTTGGTAAGATAAAAGTAATAATTTCTTTTAAAAATAAATAAATAAATAAAATACTGCCCCAAACTTTTGCACTGTATTGTATGTCACATTGGAGATACCACATACTGTATATTCACATGCAGAGCTGAAGTCGTAGGTCTATGTTTGTCAGATGAGGACTGCTGAAAAGATTTATTGTTAAGGACACACTATTGCAAATACAATACATGAGTCATGAACAAAACATGAGGAGCGACGTACACGTGTCTGAGGATGTCTTGCTGTATATGACAGCGTCACTATGCGTTTGAATGCAGTTTGCGTGTTGTGCAATCTGAGGTGGAGGAGGAGGTTACTGTCAGGATGAGTGATGTAAGCGGGCTGATTATACTGCTAATGATGTGATTGGAGGAACTGGTGAAGACATGAATGAAGACAGAACGTCATTTGAGTGTTTATGCAAGAAAAGTATAACACGTTTGGGGAGGAATTAAATAAAACTAAGTCACGTTTTTCATGGTTAAGTCTGTGAATGTTGCTATACTGTGCTGTCATAGACCAAAGCCTGTGTGCAAGTGCCTATTTGTACATTTTGGTGGTTCATTTGTGTTTGGTTTCCAATTAAAGTGTGACATTTGAGACGATCCCATTGAGGCGCAAGAGTCAGATCTCTTTCTCTGTTTAGTTAAATATGAATCAGATGAGAACAGGTCAACATCACGGCTTTTATCTCAAAATCAGAATATTAGAATGATTTCTGAAGGATCATGTGACACTGAAGACTGAAGGAATGATGCTGAAAATTCAGCTTTGCATCACAGGAATAAATTACATTTTTAAAACATATTCAAATAGAAAAACGTTATTTTAAATTTAAATACCTTACTATATTTCTGATCAAATAAATGCAGCCTCAGAGAGACGTCTTTAAAAAAACATTAAAAAATCTATTAATATATTAAAACAGAAAACACTTTAACATAATTGTAATCATATTAAACAATATTAGTGTTTTACTGTATATCTCAATATCCATTTTTATCAAATCATCCATCTAAATGAGGATATAACAGTTAACCTAAAGAAAAACGTTCAGCATTTTTAGAATAAAATAAATATAATTTATTTTATAAATCATTTTTTCAACACATCTGGTTATCAAATATTTCATAAGGTTCTGTGGTAAACAACAGCTAGTATCATTTATTCACCCTCATGCTGTTCCAAACTTGTATGATTTTCTATCTTTTGCCGAACACGCAAGTCCAAATCATAGATAAATAAAAATGGACATTTCTCATAGAAAAAATGAAAGTCATACAGGTTTAAAGGTGAGTAAATGACCAAATTTAAAAAAAAAAAAAATTGGTTAACTATCCCTTTAAGCTGCGGTCAAACTAGGCTTTGAGCATGTGAAATTACATAAAACCCTGCAGCTTTTAAGTTTATGCAGAGGTTAATCTTTTGTTCACAGTAGAAGCTCTATTCTCTCAAAAGTCTAGAATCCACCAACTTGAATCTAGGTACTGAGGATGAAACTTTAAACATGTGATTGGGTTTCCAGTCTTACACATTTACATACAGTATGTCTGACTGCAAGTGAATTAAGCACAAATTCTACTGTATTCGCAGTTTAATAAATCACTTTTGATATATAACAGCTGATGAATACCAGCATAATTTTAATGTGTGGCATTTTAAATGTGTCGCATGTAATTGAGTCATCAGCGTCCCTATGTTTCAAAGGCCCTTGCTAAGGCAAGAATTCATGTTCATTGATTCACATTATAGGGAACTAGGGAGTGGAACGATCCACTCATTCTTCTAAAATTCACCTCGCACACCTGTGCGTGTTAAAGCGTCTTGATTACAGCAATTATTGTCAGAGATCATGGCTCAATACTAAGAAAAACATCACTGATATGACACACCTCTCTCTCTTTGTCTGCCGCTCTCTCCTCCTCCATCAGGCTGTCTGGTGAATAAGTGACTGAGAAGATCAGGAAAAAGGGAGGCTGCAACACACACATCCAGACACAACTCACACACTCACAACTGAAACACAGCAAAGAGGAAACCTTCACTAAAATAGCCATTGAAAAAAGACACAGAAAATACATTAGCACTTCTGCAGAAAAAGCATTACCACACACACACAGAGGCTGAGTGTTTGGGCCCAGATAGGCATGAAGGACATTCTATATTCAGCAGACACATTTGCGTAATTATAGAATCTCTGCCTGGAAAGACCAGGTGCCTGTGTTAGGTGCTTAATTTGTGTTTATCACGGTCAGGGTGTTTAAAATTAAATGCCTGGTCATAGTTTAATTCACTCTCCTTAATGTCATTGTGTCTCTCTGGTTACACATACACACAAAACCCAACAAAGCAGCTTACATTTTCATAAACCTTTATGAATTTATTTGCACGTAAAGGCCTTCCTGTCTCTACCCCAAAAAACACAGGACAGCAGGAGGCAGTAGAGAGCAGCCATCCAAACCTCTCTCTCTCTCACACTCACTCACACACACACACACACACACACACACACACACACACACACACACACACACACACACACACACACACACACACACACATAAAATTAAGTTATTTTTACACTGTACACACTTTACATTTGCTTTTCTGCATTTTTACATTCAACAAAAAAAGCATCATTTAAAAGCTGTTTTTAACAACAATTATTTGTCAAACATTGTCACACAGGTTAAAACAACAGTTTCCATTATAACTGGATATTTAAAAGCTGTTTTATTCCCACAACATCCGAAAAAGGTTTAGGGTTTACTAAATGTCCCACAACAATGGGAATACCTGGATATTACTCACACGTCTTATTTTTCTTATATATATGTATGTGTGTGTGTATGTGTATATATATATATATCGGCAGCCATGTCACCCTGTAGCCCAAGACTGGTTACTCACTGAAGCTAAGCAGGGTTGAGCCTGGTCAGTATCTGGATGGGAGACCTCCTGGGAAAACTAGGTTGCTGTCGGAAGAGGTGTTAGTGAGGCCAGCAGGGGGTGCTCACCCTGTGATCTGTGTGGGTCCTAATGCCCCAGTATAGTGATGGGGACACTATACTGTAAAAAGCACCGTCCTTCAGATGAGACGTTAAACCGAGGTCCTGACTCTCTGTGGTCATTAAAAATCCCAGGATGTCTTTCGAAAAGAGTAGAGGGGTGACCTCGGCATCCTGGCCAAAATTCGCCCATTGGCCTCTGACCATCACGGCCTCCTAACCATCCCCATATCTGCTGATTGGCTTCATCACTGTCTCCTCTCCACCAGTAAGCTGGTGTGTGGTGGGCGTTCTGGCGCACTATGGCTGCCGTCGCATCATCCAGGTGGATGCTGCACACTGGTGGTGGATGAGGAGACCCCCCCACACAATGTAGAGCGCTTTGAGTGCCTTGAAAAGCGCTATATGAATGTAAGGAATTATTATATATGTGTGTTAGTTATATTATTTTTGTCTTTTGAAACAATTATTATTTAAATAGAGCAAATTTAATTATATAAAACACTACTGATCAAAAGTTTGGGGTTAAGATTTAATTTGAATTCTGCAAGGATGCATTAAGTTGATCAAAAGTGAAAGTAAATTTATAAATGATTTTATCAAGTACAAATAAATGCTGTTCTTTTGGGAAAAAAGATAATCAACACAACTGTGTTCAACACTGATGATAAATGTTTCTTGAAAACTAAATCAACATCATAGAATGATTTCTGAAGGATCATGTGACATTTATTGCATCACAGGTATAAATTACATTTTAAAATATATATAAAAAATAGAAAACAGTTATTTTAAATTGTAACCGTATTCTATAATATCAAATAAATGCAGCCGTTTGTGAGCAGAAAAGTATTACCAACTCCAAACTTTTGTACCAATTTTACTCAATATTACTTAATTTTACTAAAATGGCATCTAATTGCAGTCAACTTTAGCTTCAAATTTCACCAAATATGGAAACATTGTCTGTGCTATGCTTACTTCTACCTTTTTTCCAGACTTTTCATCATCAAATAATATTTAGTGCCTTGGTAATTACTTTGTCATTGTATTTTTCTCATCATATTTGTGTCAGCAATATGTTTTATACACAATCATTTAATTATCATCAATGCGCCATAATGTCTCGCCTTTGTTTTTTTTTTATTTTGTCAAAAATTATGTTAAAACATTTGTCAGAATTTCATTAACAAGTCACACAATCTTGAAAGTAAAACAACATTTGAAAGTGAATAATTTGTTCCTTTGATTTCTAACAAGGTTAAAGCTCACAAAATAAATGAGAAACCACAGAAAAAGAAACCAAGTAGTTAAAACTTAAGTTCCCATAATTCCACCCACATTTCTACTAACATGCTGTCTTGTGCAGGCTTGCATGTGTTTGCTTGTGTGTCGTATGTGTATGTGTGTTGGATTCAGCCACCTGTCAGCCCATTCTGCTGTTGATGTTTTAGGTTCCAGAACTGTGGGAGTGATCCATAAAATTCAGCCCCAGAGTCCAGCGCTGTTCACACATGCTGCCATTACTATGAGAGACGTGAAGAAGTAGGAAAAAGCAAGCAGAATATCACAGCAAACCAAAAAAAAAAAAAAATCAGACTGCCTATAATTAAATACACATAGCTTTGTCTCTCTCACCTGCTTCATAATTAATAGTTTCTCTTTCTCTTTTTATAGCATCACTTCCATGCACATCGCTCTTTCATTTAGCCTTTTTCACTTTTATTTTGAGTTTCCCTTTCAGAGGCAGCCAACATTCTGTGTGTGAGAGAGAAAGAGACAGTACCAGAGTTTCACAGCATGAGAGAGTACACTTAACACAACTATAAATAATGAAAACCCTCCATATCAAATCTGTTCCGTTCATAACCCTGCAGTAGAGAGACAGAACACAATCCTAAACAGAATGACTTGAAAGATAGAAGTAAAAATGAACAAGAACATAAAAAGATATTTATATGTAAATTTACACTATTTTTCAATTGTTTGTGGTTGGTAAGACTGTTTAAATGCCTTTAAAAGAAGTCTCGCAGGTTCACCAAAGCTGAATTTATTTGATCAAAAATAAAGTAAAAACAGTAATATTGTGAAATATTATTACAATTTAAAATAACGCAATATTATTAAGTATTATATTGTTACTCCAGTCTTTAGTGCTGCATAATCTTTCAGAAATCATTCTAATACGCTGATTTGCTGATCAAGAAACATTTCTTATCATCAATGTTGAAAACTGTCATGCTGTTTAATATTTTTCTTAAAACAAGACTCTTTGATGAATAGAAAGTTCAAAAGAACAGCATTTATTATTTGCAACTGCTACTTTTGATCAATATTGAAAGAAAAAAATAAATACACAAATCACAGATTTTGAAGAGTTTGGGAAACCTTGTTTGGAAAAGACCATTATTGCAATTTGGTTTTGTGAAATGACACACTGCAGCTTTAAACAAAAAGATGTAATGCCACATTCATATTGATGTACCCACATTCCCTCACATGTAATGCCCTACTTTGAGACTTTACAGAAACTTAATGTCTTCAAAAATATGGGATCAGGTTGTATATTATACTCATGTCACATCAAATGTCAAAGTCAAACGTGACATGACTGGCCAATTGTTGAAAAGAAAAAAGAAAAAATTCTGAACAGCACTTTTCATTTTGAATTGTTTCTTTAAAGTGAGAAAATTAAATGACCGACCTTCATCTGTTCTCTCTAGCAACTACTCTAGCAAGTACTTTTAAAATGAGAAGCATTTTAGCTCATTTTAGTCAAATGCTGATTGTTGTTTCCTTCTGAATAATATTTAAAATCTATTCCTTTTGCATGAAATATGATTGACACAGTTACACAAGTACATTAATAATGCTCCAGGAAAACCACATCTCAGAGCCTTGAGACATTTTGCATAGACTGAATGTTGAATCCCTCACTTTTCACACTGCAGAACACAGGCAGATGCTAATTCCTTTTTATCACTTCAAGTTAATTGCATACGGTTTTTAATCATTCAAAATAGAACAGTTATCTATACAGAAGCTTACAATTCAGTGGGATTTTGTATTCATGGTTTGAAACCACACCTACGAAACACTCCATATTATTTCACATAAGAAATGAATGTTTTTTCAATGATGATGATCTTATAAAACTTTTATAAAGGCGTTTCAGTCATGTGTTGTTAATATATTGCATATAACACCTCGTCACTTTCCCAGACAATTTTAACATATAAAAATACATGCAGTGTTGTTTAAATCTTCTCTGTATGATTTATATTAGTCCGATTGCTGCTTCTTCTCAAACTGTATGAGATATGTTTGGTGTCGGTGAGCTGGATCTACATTTGGAAATGAAATGGTGACTAGCAAACAAAAACAGCTAGCATTCATTTTGACCATGGCTTGTATTAAAAAGACAATATGGGGAAAAAAAGATGTATGTGGAGCAAGTGGTTTGTTGTAGTCACATTGCATGATCAGGTTATGTGCTCTTAAAGGGATAGTTCACCCAAAAATGAAACTTCTGTCATCATTTACACACCCTCAAGTTGTTCCAAACCTGTATGAGTTACTTTCTTGTGGAATAAAACACTAGGAAGTCAATGGCTACCAGCAACTGTTTAGTTACCAACATTCTTTAAAATATCTTCTTTTGTGTTCAAAAGAAGACAGAAATTTGGAACAACTTGACAGAATTGTCCTTTTTTGGGGGAAATATCCTCTTAATGGTTCTTGATTTGACAGTAAATCGTTTTCTGCCTCAAAACATCTGACACCGGCATAATTCCATTGTAAAATTTGAACACAATGGTCATTAATATGCTGTCAGCAAACATGCCAAGATGGTGATAAAAGACTACAGATTTTGGATAAAAGGAATCTTTTAGGATTCACAAAATTTGTCCAAAAGAGTGTGCACTAGGCTTAAAATGTACGAAAATCAAATGAAATGTTAAGTTAATATTAAGACTTGTGTTAGAATTACGAAATGACTGAGTTCCTTCACACAGTCTCAATCACTGGATAACAAAACATCAAAAATGAAAAAATAAATAAATAAAAATAAGTAGGGTAGGGCATGATTTTCTCCAGATTTGGTTGGACATTGAAAAGATTACGAAGGTAAGAATTGCATGCAGAGTGCACCAAAGAATTCAGCACAAAACACCACAGTAGCAGCCACTGTTCATTTGATTTTATGCTGACTTTAAAAGCATGACAAGTTTTAGAATGTGATGACAAATAAAAAAGGTCAGAATTAACTCTTACTGTTCTACTAAAATAGCATGCACACTGTATATACCCTGCATTCATAAATACTTCAAAGCCTAACAAGGATGTTAGAAAATAACGTCTGTACGAATCAGCTCACCGATGGAAATTTCAGAATGGTGAGTTGAGCGAGTTGGACTGTATTCCTGCTTGCTTTCAAACTGATCTTGTGTCTTTACACATTCCAGTCCGATAAACTGACACTCAGTTACATTTCACCTTTCTATCTCCCCTCATCTCAGAAAAGATCTCTGCATTCAACTCTGACGCACTGACTACTCATCACCCTAGAGCTTTACCTCGAATGTGCTCATCCTCTCCCACTACAGTCATAGTTCTACTGAGTTTACAAGACCTATTGACTCATCCTTAATGACTAGCGTTTCCTGACAGGTTCTGTCTGTCTTGCATCATGATCTTGGAATTATTCCTAGTACTGAGGGTCTAAATTTAGCACTTGACTTGATTTTTTGCTACCTGTCCTAGTAGCTGCTACTTTATACATGTACTTTCTATTACGCATAACACAATAACCCTAAACAGCCTTATGGTTAATGCAATGCAATGTAATGGTAATGCAGTTTAACATTTGCAAGATTTCTATGTTGTACACAGATGACCTTAAATTTGACATAAATAGCCATTCAATTCAAAATGTTTACAAAAGCAACATTTCAATGTCTTTCATGATCTTCATTCTTTGAAATCTGCTCTGACAGAGTGATCTGTTCTCTCAGAGTCATAATAATGTTTGTGGGCGCTTCTCAGACATTTTATAAAAATAAGATGCCCAGCCATCCAGCTTTTGTTTTTTTTGTATAAATATAATCATTGTCATTTTGAATCATCATGTAGGAGTCTAGTTTTTTTCTTTTTTTATCTTGTCAGAGGTTTGAGAAAATATTCAGAAGTCTCTCTCAATTGCAAATATCATGCGTGTGTTTATTACGCAATGCATCCATACATCGATTCTGACTGAAGACACTGAATAGACATTGCGCCTAAGTGCTAGTTGGTGAAAAATGTCAAACCCCCTCCGGAGACAGAAAAAAAAAAAAAAAAATCAAACTGTCTGTTTCTCTCTCACACAAACAGTTGTTCTATGGGTCAATATTGATCTGAAGCTCGCTGTGAAGCTTGTAGGTGGAAAACTGAAAATCTTTAAAGGTGGACATGTTGTGTAAGTATGTAAAAAACGGGTGAGCCCTATTTTGGCATGTATAAAGGTATGAATTAAAAAATTAATTATGTGTGTTTTCAGAGCATTATATAGAAAAATCACAATGAGGATGGAAAACAACAGCATTTACCATACATTGTATCATTAAAAAAACGATTTTCACTCTCAGATTGCTAGCAAATTTCACAATTAATAACAAAAAAAATGGCAAATAACAGGGAATTAAATGTGAAATATTGAAGGATTTTTGTAAAATATATTTAAAAAAATTATTTATCCTTTAGTTGTTCCAAACTTTATTTCTTCTCTAGACAACGTTTTATTTTTATTTTTTTGATGCTGGATTTCTCTTAAACAAGTGTAATGGGCTGTCAAGAGTTTTCTAGAGAAGAACAGAGCAAAATTAGTTTGTTATAATCTGGAAATTAAAATAGCATTATTCATAATACTGTAACGACTTTTATTTTCTACATATATGCAAGAATTAATATGCAAGTTACCAAATCAAGAAAAATGTACATT
Source organism: Acrossocheilus fasciatus (assembly GCA_036784905.1). Taxonomy (NCBI): domain Eukaryota; kingdom Metazoa; phylum Chordata; class Actinopteri; order Cypriniformes; family Cyprinidae; genus Acrossocheilus; species Acrossocheilus fasciatus. The sequence continues at coordinate 27,846,465 of CM071939.1, forward strand.
TGCGTTTCACACAAATTCGAGTATTCAGGCTGATTAAGAGAATAATAAGCGAGAGTATGTGTGGTACATGCAAGTAGCTGAAAAATAATATACTGTATCCATTAACTTAATTTTAAACATGTAGATTTTAGGTTAAAATCCACACATACAAAAGAAAAGTGCATATTTTAGGTGCAATCACTGCATTGTGTGTGTGTGCACGTGCATGCAATATTCAAATAACGACAGCACTTTACTGAATGACTGGCAATAGCAGCTGCCATTTGTGCACACACACACACACACACACACACACACACAGACACACGGCTAAACCATTACTCAATCAATCAAACTGCCCAAACTTTCATGCTTCATTAAACCACCAATATCAATGAGGCAGAAAACATTGTGTGTGTGTGTGTGTGTGTGTGTGTGTGTGTGTGTGTGTGTGTGTGTGTGTGTGCGTTTTTGTGAAAAGTCAGGACATAGATTTGTATAATGACAAAGGTATGACATAAGTATTACAAGGTGAAGGTGACATCTCCGGACATTGACCCATGTCCCCACTTTTCAAAATGCTTATAAATCACTCAGAGTGAGGTTTTTTTGGGGAAAGATGAAATGCACAGTCTCCTGTAAGGGGTAGGTTTAGGTGTAGGGTAGGTGTAGGGCAATAGCACATACAGTAAGTACACTATAAAAACCATTACGCCTATGGAATGTCCCCACTTTTCACAAAAACGAACATGTGTGTGTGTGTGTGTGTGTGTGTGTGTGTGTGTGGCCACATGGAGAAATCACATCACACAGATTTGATGGAGATTATTGGTGAAATAGGATTATTTGGCCAGCATTTCAGTAATTATTATGCAAATGTTTGCATCTGTAGATGCCAGCGCTGTATCAAACCAATTTGTGCACCAGCATTGCTGTTTCCCTGCACATTGTGTTTTAAGCCATGATCCAATGTAAACGCACCTAGTTACAGAGAATTGTAAGTACGCATGAGAAAGTGAGTGATTGGGACTGCATGTGTGTGTTTTCAGTGTTTTAACAGATGTTTGGATAAAATGGAGCTTAATCACACATAATTCCTGTAAAGCAAAGGTCTTATCTTAATACTGTGTATTCGCTCTCTCTCTCTCTCTCCATCAGACACACATGCTCAGGTCCTCATAGCTTAGGCTGTTTGACTGGATGGTTTCAGCTTATCCTAATATAATCCAGTTATACACAGGAGGTCTGACACAGGCAGACATTACTGGGCTTTGTATTATTATTCATTATGACTACTGTAAATGATCGGATTCTGCCCATAATGTGTCGTAATGAAGTGGCAGGTTTTTGTATCAACAAAGACATCAAAAGCCAGTTGAAACAAACCTCTTCATTTCATCAGTAATATCTTTTAAAATTAGTATGTAAAGGGTTTTCAAACCTAAAAGAGTTTGTTGCAACTTGGTACATGTGCTCAGATGTTTTAAAAGGCCAGGTCACTGGTTGCAGATTTCAAAGAAATTGTTCACCCGAAAAATAAAATTATAGTTTACTCACATTTCATGTCATTCTAAACCTATTACATTCACTCTTCTGTGGAACAGAAAAGGAGAAATTATTAAGACTTCAATGTAGGCATGTCACACTGACTCATTCAGTTACAATGAATAAGAACCAAAGCTTTTATGGTTCGAAAAAGGTCACAAAAGCCTCATAAAAGTGGTTCTTATGACTATATTCCAAGTTTTCTGACTGAAAAGATACAATACCAAAATGTAAAAGTTATTCTCTGATAATCATTCCCTCCAGTGGACCATTAACTGGTGACTGGGGACCAAATAATTAGGTTAAAGTTGAACCTGAGAAGGGAATCCATCAAATTCCTGAACAAATAAGTGAGAGCAGTTTTATGAACCGGATTAAATGCTTAATTGAAAAGATTTGACTAAAAAAAAAAAAAAGATTTTGAATATGGATTGGAATATATGGAAAAAAATCCAGGACTGCAAAGTAGTGCTAGTAGGTCCGTGGAAAATTGTAGAGAATATAATAAAAATAACAAATATATAATATAAAATGAATAAATTATTAAATTTTTAAAATTAAATTAAAAATAAACAAATAAATAAATAATACACCTAGCAGTACAGCATAGTGAGTAAAACAATAATAATGTAACATAAACAAATGCAATCTTTTCCAAATGATATTTTACACATTTATAACATAAATTTTTCAAACTGTAAATTGGGTTTTTATACATGAATATAGCTGCCTTTAAAAATTTAGGATGGGGATCCTTTGTATGAGGATTATCATAACTGGGGGTCCATGGTACCTAAAAGATTGAAAAGTCCTGAAATAAACTACATTACGATGATTCTACGGTGCATTTAATACTTTATGCTGCTTACAAGGTCCAGTTCATTGTACTAGCATTGGAAAACCAACCAAGCAACAGAATGTCTCTTGTAGAGTGCCATAGAAAAAAAAGACAAAGTCATTACGGAGTAAAATGATTCAAAAGTTTAATTTTTTGGTTGATCTACTCCTTTAAAAAGAAATTGAGAGTAAAAATAATCTGGCCACATGCCATGCAAAACTCCGAAAGCGGTAATAGCTCTTTTAATGACTTTTTATCCAGCAACCTACACACACACACACACACACACACACACACACACACACACACACACACACAAGAACAGTTCATTAACCTAAATCAAAAGCAACTGAGATTGCCCTGCTTATTAATTTTAGAAACTGGATGGGAGAGCAGATAATATTCACGCAAACTTCCAGACACTTGTTATTATAATGCAATACGAGCAAACAACTTCTTTCTTCTACACACCTGTTCCACTCGGTGAATCCCCGCAGCGTGTGCTGTGTTTTTGTTTTTTTCGAACTCGACGCTCCTCTCTCTTCTTCTCAGAGCCGCGCGACTACCACTTCCGTGTTGGCGTGTCCCGACGTCACGCGGAATGTGAAGCAGGAAACGCGGATGTGTTGCGCTTAATCTGCATCTACAGGTATTCACACACAACTCTCCTTCTTTACTTTATTCATTCTTAACAACACAAGACGCCGTACTGCCATTTTTAATCATGTGTTTTTATTGCCGTCAATTTAACCTCGGTGACGGGTTCTGATAGGATTCGTTTAATCCGTATGTGTGTGTGTGTGATCCAGACGTGTTCCGATCCATATGTCGAACCCAACCCCCCTTTCAAGCTGATCTGATCCAAACGCAGCGCATCGGACGCGGGTTGGACGGAACCGAGTGGAGGAATGCCTACCGGTAAGAGCCCAAACCCGAGCCGGTCACAGCCTCAGCCCTCTGTCATTAACTTAAGACGGTTTATGCTGCAAATGTTGTGCTGCAGTGTGTATGTGAGAATGAGTCAGTGTCATTAGCCTACTGGGGTTCTGCTGATCTCAGCTCTTCACTGCTGCTTCTGCATCAGTAGAAAATCAGGAAAATACTATATGGTATTGCCATTGTTTTGGTATTCTCTCCTTAAGTAACTAGGGACATGAAAATGCTAATCATTCAGTAGTACCATGGTATTCCCAGAGTTCCCACGGTCATTGACAGTGCAATCTGTTTTACCCATGATCCCATGCAGGACAATGAGTCACGTCAAGACTCTTGAGGTGTTGGCACTGATGCCTTAGACCTTGACAGCAGGTGGCACTGGCATGTGAGTTAGTGTCAGCATAAAATCCTACTCAGCAGGGTCCTAGATGGACATCTTATGTAATGTATTTGGACATCTCTGATTTTAATGTTCCTGAAAAGCTTATGAAAGTCTCCTGCAATCAAGAGAAATTGTTATGCTTCGTTCTTCGGTGTTATTTTAGAATCACTGAGATTCAGTTGTAGTTTTTATTATTATTTTGAATTAGGCTAGTTTTTGTCACATTTTCTGATTTTCATTCCAATTTTTATTTAATTTTCAGTTATTTTAGTATATCAAGTGAAACTAAATAATAAAAAAAAACCTTCCTTATAATTTCACTTTTTTTATTTCAAGTAACAATTTTTTTTAAAAAATGTTTTAGTTTCTTTTATCTGAGGCCATCACTATATGACACGTGTGGCTTATTTATTTATTTATTTAGATGTTACTATGGTTGATGTTGTTTAGTCTTATTTGATTTTGTCAGCTGTTTAGGCTGATATTTGGGATATTCTTTACTTTGGACTTTGTGGTTTTGATTTAGTTTAGTTTGGTATTTACAGAATTGTTTGGTGTTGTTCAGTTGGTTTTGTTTTGGGGGGGAAGGGGGCGGTTATTGGTGTTGTTGGATTTAAAGTCGGTATGAAACACAATGTGACGTCTGTTTGAATTCTACAGTATATTCTGAGTGAGCCATATTTGAAGCTATACTGTCTGATATACATACATTAAAAGTCAAATTATATATTTATTTATCAAGTTGTGACAGAACCACATAGTAGTAACAACTTCTTTTTGTAGTTTATTTTCACATTCACATTCCACATGTTTAGGTACCACAACGTAGTCCTTCCCACTGTTAGCTGTGCAAATCTATTTAACATTTTGTAAACAAATTCTAATGTCTATTTTCGACATTTCTACCATTGCACAGTATACATTCCCATCCTGTTTGATTCTAATGTTTTTTGATGATGTTTATTGTTATTGGCTGCTGTTATATTTGGTGTTTGTGAGATTTAGTTTGCATGTTTAGTTTAGCATATAGTATAGTTTTATATGCCATTTAGTTTGCCATTTGTGGACATTTTGGTGTTCATTAGCTTAAAAGATTGTTTTGGTATCATTTTGCATTTTTGGCCGTTTGATGTTTACAAAATTATCCTGTTGTTGTTGGATTTACCATTTTTGGTATTGTTTTGTTATTAATCAGTTTCAAGACTGGTTTGGTGTTGTTTACTTTGCGATAGTTTTGGTGGTTTAGTTTAGCATACCATTTGTTAAATTTGCCATATTATTTTTCCTGGTGTTTGGTGTTGTTTTCATTATTGCTACGTTTGATGTTTGTGACATTGTTTAGTTTCACATGTAATATAGTTTTGTGTGGCATTTAGTTTGCCATTTGTGATATTGTTTAGTGTTGCATTATTTCGTCAGATTGCGTAATGTGTAGTTTGACGCAGTAGACCAGACACCCCTGAGGGTTATTGCTGCTGACGCTCTGCACTCAGAAGATGCACGCACACACACACACACACACACACACACAGAGAGAGAGTAGGGTGACCTCTCCACTGAAGTACAAACACAACTCCCACACCCCTCAGAGGGAGTATGATAACCTCTCTGCTCTGACACACACACAGTCTATTTCTGGGCAGTCAGGACCCTGTAAGACGAGCCCTTTATCCTTGACATGGGATGAGAGAGGAAAATGGAGAGAAAAAAGTGATTCTGTAAATGTTTTGCAGCTGCATTCACACAAATATGACTTATTTTTCCCTGTCTATTTACATTCATTTAAGACATCACTGATGTATTATTAATTAGCGATCTAACATATTATATCGAATTATATTATTATATTGCATGTGCTTGACTCTAAAATGTCTTGAAGAGGTTGACAAAATAGTGCAAAATATGGCATATGTCAGTTGTGTCGTGACATTAGATACATAACTGGTTCTTTGTTTCGTTGGTTGCCCTGATAATATAACTCATGTGTAGGTCTTAGTATGCATTAGCTAAACTTACTTGAGTAGCAAGTGATTTATGTCTAACCAGGCCTGTCTGCAATGTTGGCTAGTGATAAGAGGTAGTCAGAGTTTGGTTCAGTTGAAGTTCATAGTGTGATTCTCTGATAACATGCATTGTTCATGCTCCGGATTTCTATTTTATGAATCTTGTTCAATCACAAACAATCACATTTTTGAATCTAGAGCCCATTAATAATAATAAAACACCCTTACTAGTTTCTGTTGGCTGCAAAGCATCTTGGATACAAGATTCCAAATAATCAAGATTTTGGAATATTGAGCACATTAATAAAAACAAAAACCTACTACACAATTCTCAAATAAAATAAAGGGCAATTATTATTATTATTATTATTATTATCATTATTTAACAACAACAGTAACAGCACTTATTAATATTAAGTTAGTTTAAATTATTGAATTTATAAGAATAAAAATGGAGTTTTATTCTCCTACAGAGGACTTGAGTTTGCACACCCTTAACAGTTTCTGTTGGCAGCAAAGCGTTGGCAGAACTTAACTTTGAATGTAGAAGTCATTGCCAAATTTTACAAATCTTACTCAAGTCCAAATAATCACATTTTTTAAATCTGGAGAGGATTAAAAAACAAAAAACAAAAAAAAACTCAGTTCTCTGCTAAAATAAAGGATTATTATTATTATTATATTTTAATTAAAAATGAAACAATAATTATTATTTGAATGTTAAATTAAATCTTATTTCTTATTGATAACAATAAAAATGGAGTTTTAATCTTTTACAGAGGACTTGAGTTTGCATACTGTTAACAGCTTCTGCTGGCAGCAAAGCATTGGCAAATCCTGACTTTGAATACAGAAGTCATTGCTTGCTAGTTTGTAGTTTGCACACCTTGCTGAAAATGAGAACTGCTTTTTCAATGTGATTTTGGGTCTTTTTGTCCTTTCAGCTAGGATATCTAAGCAGCATGAGATGTTAAATCTTTCTCATATTGCAGCAAAAATTACTCTGTCAGATATTCGCAATATGTACTTAATCGAATGTCAGACGATATTGTCATTTGAATTCGGTCTGTTCAAATATCAGTGAAAAAAGAATCATGATTGACAGTGTAAATGCTGTTGAAATGTCTCTGTGCAGGGGACAATGACCGCCCAGCCTCTCTCTCTTTCTCAAGGATATTTCCGCTTCTCTCTCTCTGAAGGAGCTCTCTGTTTATCTCTCTCTCAAGGATCTTTCTCCATCTCTCATGGCTTTGAGATGATAATGTGCACGTTTGCAAAGCAAAGTTTGATCTTCCGTTTTGAGTGCGCCAGAGAGTTTGATCTGTGTGTGTTTGATCTGTCGTCTGTTTTGTATTGGTGTTCCTCGCTTTCCTTTCAGCAATGTCTCATTCATATGCGCTTTGGACGACGTGCTAGTGAAGATTCAGTGTGAGGGAAAACATCAAGGGAAGGCGGCGGCGTGTGTGTGTTTTGTGTTGGTCAAGAGTGTGCGTGTGCATGGTGGCATTATTCGCTCAGATGCTCGTGTTGACACTGCGGTGAAATTTTCAATGTGCCAAAACACCAGCATCATCAGAATTAAATACTGCTCACCCCTCTGTCCTCATGCAGATGCGTGTGTGTGTGCGTGTGTTATAGAATATGGTTAGACTTCCTGCACTGTACAGCACCTAGAGAGGGAAAGATAGAGAGACAGAAAGAGAGCGATTGTCTCCCAGGTCCAGTGAGCAGACACAGACATGGACTCAGAGAACGCTGATGCTGGTAGGTCTGATCCGTGTGTGTTTGTGCTTGTTTTTTGTCCGCGTGTCCTTGATTGCTTGATTTCAGGTCATTTTTCAGCATGTATAATATATAGAAACATTAAAATACACAGCCTGACAGTTGAATATATCTTAAATGGCAAAATATTAGGTGAAAAAGCTTTCATTAGAATTAACAATTCACCAATTTATGGACAATGCAAATTTTTGGCCATTTTGAAATCATCGGCCAATAACAGCCATTTTGGCCGATTAATAGAAGTGGTAGTGATAGCCACTTGTGCCAAAGACGTCTGTCTGAATGTGTATGAGTGTCGTGACGATAATTCAAAGTAGATAGGTTGATTTTAAAATTATTTAAATTAAATAAAATTTAATCTGAAGCTCACAACATGCCAAAAATGTCCTTCTGAATGTGTGTGATTTTACCGGCGATATGTCAAAGTAGATGAATTTAATTTACATTTATTTAATTTAAATATAATTTGAAGCTTACAACACAGTCAGCATGCAAATTAAAATACTGATGTATTTTTACTGTATATATATATATATATATATATATATATATATATTAGTGCTGTCAATCGATTAAAAAATTTAATCGTGTTAATCACAGTCATGGACTGTGATTAATCATGATTAATCGCAAATTTAAAACACTAGGATTTACCTGGAAATGTGTTGAAAAAGAAATGGATGACAAACTAGTTTAAGGAAACAGAACCTTTCACACTTCCTCCAGGTATGAGACATAATCCTTATTATTATTTTATCATTATTCTTTTGTTTTTATTCAGCCATTACCAGCCTTTAAACTGGCAATAAAACGTTTACCAAGCCACATCACTTCAATCCCAGTATACATTTACCCAACTATTATCAAAAGTATTTCTAAATAAATGCAAAAAAACATTACTTGCGACCTTAAGTGAAGTATTGTGACAAAATGCATTATGAAGAAGAATTGGACCTGTCCTGCAGGTGCATTAGATATCACATTAGCATCATGCTTCATAAGACAATTTATGAGATTAATAGTACACTTTTACTCAAAACTCACTTCAAACCACCATGGAGTGTTTGTAATAACTTCCTTTCACGATCACATGTGGAATTTGGTCGTTTACTGTTGTTAAAATATGCTATTTATAGCCTTTTATATCACTGCACAAATTAGCATTTCAGATGTACACATTAACCTAAAAAAAATCACATACAGACCATATCCTATCATAATTGTGTGTTTATTATCTTATATAATCTATAGTGGCTGTTATCATGTTTATTTCTGCTGTGTAAAAGCCTTAACATGTATGCTGTGGCTGAAACTCACACTGTTTGATGTTACAACCGCCTCTCCGTTCTGTTGCCAGGGATACATTCCAAGTATAACACACATTAGTAAAAGGATCTTTTTAATTTTTAATTTGTATATATACACTTTGGGCGGCCGCGGTACATTAAAAAAGTAGCCCAAAACGCTTTTCCCGCGACTGTATTTTCAAAATAGCCCACTTGTGCCGTTACCCTGGCAACACTGGTGCTGTACCCTCGTCACACAATGATAGATAACCTTCCGCGCTGCGATGACAGGAAGAAGTTGGGGTCACACCTTATCAAGCGATTAATTTGCGTTAAAAAAATATTAACGCATTAAAATTTTTTGATTAATCGCATGCGTTAACGTTGACACCCCTTATATATATATATATATATATATATATATATATATATATATATATATATGTGTGTGTGTGTCTGTGTGTCTGTGTGTGTGTGTTTGTGTTATATTTTTATATATATATATATATATTCGTGTCATAAGAGTAGATGCAAGTGCATTTAACAAGCTTCAGGACAAACACAAAGTGCACATGTGAAAGTCTGTCAGTACGTGAGTTTCGTGCGTCTAATACATACTGCATTCCAAACGGCAGAAATGAAAGTATATCTAAAGTAAAACACTGAAATAACGGCGGGTGGAAGCACTGTTAAGCAATGCTCACGTGTCTCACAGCGCATATTTTGTGCAATGAAGCCCGCCGCGATTGTCTCTACTGTGCACACATGTGCCAAATTTTAAAATAGAGAGTGCATTTTTAATACTGGAGTGACAAGCGCATATGCGAATGATGTCAGTAGGCTATAATTGATTATGGTTATATCGATTACAATCGATTATGCAGAATCGTCAATACCTGTAATCCTCAGACTGAAGGGAAACTGTGAAGTCTGATTCTTTTCAATGATCTGGTTCTTTCAGATGATAACAATCACATTTGGGTAACTGTAACTGTATTCAGCTCAGGGTGTCTTGTTCTCAGGTGATTAAATTAAACCAGTCATAGTCAAGTTATTTGGCAATGAGCTGCCTCTAGATATTTTTACCTGAACACAATTTAACATATTGCTACTTTAGCAGGATTTTTGCTCATGGCTGACGTGAACCTGCAGTGTATTGACATTGTGTGCATGAAATAGACACTGATGCAGTCAAAATGCTAAGAAGCACTAATTAAATGTTATTGTTTCGGTCTATGAAATATATGTGACCCTTGACCACAAAACCAGTCTTAAGTCGCTGGGGTATATTTGTAGCAATAGCCAAAAATACATTGTATGGGTCAAAATTATAAAAAAAAAATTTATGCCAAAAATCATTAGGATATTACGTAAAGATATTTTGTAAATTTCTTACCGTAAATGTATAAAAACTTCATTTTTGATTAGTAATATGCATTGCTAAGAAATTAATTTGGACAACTTTAAAGGTGATTTTGTCAATATTTTGATTTTTTTGCACCCTCAGATTCCAGATTTTCAAATAGTTGTATCTCGGACAAATATTGTCCGGACCTAACAAACCATACATCAATGGAAACTTATTTATTCAGCTTGCAGATGATGTATAAATCTCAATTTCGAAAAATTGACACTTAAGACTAGTGTTGTGGTCCAGGGTCACATATCACTGTATTTGCTGCTTATCTGGTGGTAACCAGCTGGAAGGACTCAGGCAGAATCCAAATTATTTAGGCTTAAACCAGTTTATTTGTTTATTTTTTTTGCTTTTTGCTGTTTTCAGGTCATTAAAATGTTGGTGCATCACTATTATTAACTTATCAAAACAACAGCAGTGTTTTTCCCCTTGCCAGTACTTATGTTAGCATTAATGACAGGATAGTTCACCCCCAAAAAATCTATTATTTATTTGCTTACCCTTGTGTCTTTGTGTCAAATTTGAACTTCCTTTCTACTGTGGAACATAAATGGTTTGGAATGACAGATTTGGGTGGTAAATGATGACCAAATGTATTGTTTGGATGAAATATGACTTAATTTTTCTATGGGTCAACTACCCTTTAGCATATATTGACCATCCTGATCTGTAAATATTGGCTTCAACCATTGAAGTTAATTGGAAGAACTATAAAGAACATGGAATAAGAGAGAAAAACAGGGACTATTTGTTTGAAACAGCATATTTGCATACTGCCTGAGCAAATGCCGTACATACTTCATGCTGTTTTCATAACCAATACACAGTATGCAGGCATGCATGATTTTGTTTGTAGCTTTCTAAATTATCGCTGCCTGCCGTGTTCCCAGATGTCAGTCATATTTTTAAAAGCTAGACGTTTGGAGGCATTTGCAGTGCATTATGGGAAATAGTAACTGGGCTAATGATCTCATAAGTGCACAGCAAATGTGCAGATGATGCACACCGTGTAAATGGTTGAATTTCGCTCAAATGTAAAACTGGTCGGATGGTAGCACGAGATAAGAGGTTTTCCGTTTCTTTCGCTCTCTCTTCCATTCCTTTTTTCGCTCCGTATTGACTAGCTCATGTATATTTTGTTATCTGCCCTCCACTCCATCGACCCATGCTGGTAAATTTAGCACAGTGTGTGTATCGGTGTGTTTGGGAGAGTGTATTTGTATAGACTCTTACCTGTACTCTGTCAGATGGCAAAGGATTATGGGTTTTTACATCATAGACTTTGGTCTTTAGAAAGCCCGGTGTATATATACGCAGACTAAAGCAAACATGCACAGATGAAAGGTCAGGGGTTAAACTCAAAGGTTAGAATATTTACTATATTTAAAATCTTGTGGCAGACCAAAACAAATGTTTGACTGCAATGCTTAGAAAGTTGAATAAAAACAAATATAAATGTATTTTTTTAGCTTTCGTTTTTTTGATTAGTTTACTCCCCACAGGTTGTTTTGTGTGTTTGTCATGTGGACACAAAGGTCATAAAGTTTTGCCTTCATTATTATGCATCATGGTCTGTCTCTAAGATAGATGGTAATTCTGTTATGGCAGCTTTCTCTCGGGCTCTGCTCTCGCTCTTCAAACTCTTAAGCTATTTCAGGTCCTCATAAGGTTAAGAGGATTTTCTCTGCAGGCACTGAATCAATCTCTTCATTTCCCCAGACGCTCTCATGTTGGCAGTAATGGGGATTCAACAGGCACCAGTGGGAAGCAGGATTTGCACCCTGCTCTGGGGTGGCCCACACAGGGTGAGCGCCCCCTGCTGGCTGTGGCTGCGTCGTCTTTGTTATGAAATAGAGCTTTCCTCTTGGAAATGTAGATGAAGAAGAAAACAACAACTTGATTTTGTTTTCATAATGCCCTTGACATTAGTGTTAATTATTTATATAGTCTCTTCATTTGAACTTGTTAACTTGTTTCGTGTTGTTTGAAAATTAAAAATGTGAAATCCAAATGGACCCACATTAGGAATTGTTGTTCAGCTGGCTGACTTGTCACTTGGCCTGTTTAGACCCGAATGCTCTGTTGATTATGATTATGCATCTTTTATGCCTTTCAAACTTAAATATTTGGTTCTCTGTGATGTACGTGCTTGTTGTAAATTCTGCTAATTTGTCACCGAATAACATTATCTAGCCAGCTCGCAGGATATTTTGTAGAAACTGTTAATGTCTTTTGATATTTAGTGTTTTGATAGTATTATAAACAAATGAAGTCATGCTATTCCATCATTTTTTTTAAAGCTGACATAGAGGGACATTATAACACAATATAATAATCAATTTATATTGTGAATTTATCATTTTTGTAATTTCCATTTATTATTGCGAATTACATATATATATTAGTGCTGTCAATCGTGATTAATCGCATACAAAATAAAAGTTTTGGTTTGCATAATATATGTGTGTGTGTTCTGTGTATATTTATTATGTATATATAAATACATACACATACAGTATATATTTTGAAAATATTTACATGTTTATATTTATTTTCATATAATTTATATTATAAATAAATATAGCATATTTTTCTGAAATATATACATGCATGTGTGTGTGTATTTATATATGCATAATAAATATACACAGCACACATACATATGTAAACTAAAACTTATTTTTGATGCGATTAATTGTAAATAATAATAATAATAATAATAATATATATATATATATATATATATATATATATATATATATATATATATATATATATATATATATATATTAGTTTTTATTTTTAACATTGTCCAAATATATATTACGTATAATAAATAATAATAATAATATTTAATAATATGTATATTATGTAATAATATGTTGTATTTATTTATTTTAACATGAATGTACAAATATATGTTACAGTCTGTAAAAAAAACAAAAAACAAAAATGAAATGTCAACTGGGACAGAAAAAAAAAAGTTTATTGTCGAGAGAATCTTTTTGTGCACATTGTGTACGTTATTCTAAACAAACATGTTATGAATTTTCATCAAAATATGATATTTCCTTCTGTCTGCTGATGTAAACAAGGTCCTATGAGCAAGAAAATATTATTTTAACAAATAATATGTCCCGGTTTTTACAAACCAATCAACTCCAGTCTCACCTTTCATTATTTACTGCTGATTTTTTTTAAATCAATAAATGCATCGATTTTAAATGCATAATTTTACAAAGTTAAATGCATCAAAAACTGCCATTTTTTCCATTTATTATTATGATTATTGTTGTTATTATTATTATTATTTATTTATTTATTTATTTTAAGATTATTCTTTCTGAGTCCTGGTCTCATTTCTGTCTGTCACCTCACTGACAGATCATAGTAGGCGTAACTTCCATTCATCTGTAATTGGTTGGCTCTCCTGCCAGTCCCAGTAGAGGGCGAGTCCTCTACAGGTATTCAGTCCAGGTGTGTCTGAGTCTCAGACCAGGGTTGAAGCAGGAGGGAGAAAGGTCGCTGTTTTGACCAGGTTTGAGGTTCTGGGGCTCTAAAGGAGTCAACAAAGGTCAGAGGTCATGATGAGGAGGTACAGGCAGGTGCCGCGCTCGGAAGCTGACGGGACCTTCAGATACAGACACACCTGGGAGAGGAGATCTATCCTTAGCAGACTTGGTATCTATGTGTGTTTGTTTGTGTGCGATCATGATGATTAATACAAGCCTGTTGCACACCCATTGTTAGTAAGATTGTTGATGCATTTGTCACTTTGCCGTAGAGCTCGACTCGCTCACCCGCTCTCTTTCGCTATTCTATTTATTTCTCTCCCTCGCAGCATCTCTCGCTTTTTCCGTCTTTCTGAAGTTGGATCAGGTGTTTGAGCTGATAATGGCGGCTCCTTTTCCACATCTCACTTTACAATCCCTACACACACACACACACACACACACACACACACACACACACACACACACACACACACACACACACACACACACACACACACACACACACACACACACACGTTCGTTTGGCATATACACATGCATGCACATGCAATCCAGATTTATTATCCATGTTGGACTGGATGAATGAACAATTTCATCTCTAGCTGGTGAAGGGCTGTCAGAGCAGTGTGTGTGTGTGTGTGTGTGTGTGTGTTGAATATAAGAAGTGTGCGTGTGTTTGTGTGTACTGGCTGCTCTGCTGCTCTCAGATTTCTTCTTTGACTTTTTTTAATAATTAATCAGACCTTCAAACTGTGTGGCACACACACACACACACACACACACACACACACACACACACACACACAGACAGACTGTAGTTTGCATTGTGCCTTTCATCAGTGCACACATACACATTTCATCCTGACAGCTCATTTTAATATCATGCATATGTAGATTCTGAAGTTCTTATTGGCTTGAGTGAGTGAAGTCTGAATGTATATGTCAGACTGCTTATGTTGCATATCTGTCCTATCTCATTAGGGCCATTCTTGCATTCAGAAACCTCCAGACACAGCGCAGTGAAACGCAACAGAAAGCAGGTGTCACATTTGTAATAGCTGAACTTCTTTTAACTTAACAAACTGTCTCAAAATGTGATGCTATGGCAGAAAATGCTTAAAATCTATTAAAATATGAAATGATTACAAAACCGTCCAGAAAAATGTAAGAACGATACCTTAGATCTGTTTATTTCTTTAAATGCACAAATTCAAACTCGATGCAATCATTTGTGTTCATGCAGACTGAACAGAAAACATACAACGTTGATGTAAAATGTCAAGGTTGTGCATCTTTTGCATGCGTAAGACTTCTTCTTTCTTTTCACAGGTGTGTGTGGATGTTGTGGTCCTCTGCGGCCACGCTACAAGCGTCTAGTGGACAACATTTTCCCAGAGGACCCCAAGGTAACATATCACTGGAATGGATGGAAATGCAAGGAATTTCTTGAATATTAGAAGAATGGAATGAAATTAAATATTCCTGGATGCCAACTTGTCTGATAGGCATCCATCTTAAGTGCATTACATCTTAGTTTTGCAATATAATTATACATGAGACATGCACAAAATTGAAGTTAAAAAAAAAAAAAAATATATATATATATATATATATATATATATATATATATATGCATGTATATATTTAATTTGATTTAGTTATTTCCTTTTTTACAAGTATTTTTATTCTTTTTTTTAATTGTAGAATATATATATATATAATCTTTGAAATCTTAAAATTTACACACATATTTTAAAATTTGGAATGTTTTTTAATTTTCCATTTGACAGGATTATTCATAGGTTTTGTAACTGATAGAATCTTGTTCATTGGCTAAGCAACGGATATTAGCCCAGATTTAGCCATTATTTTAAAATAGCCAAAATGTTGGCCTGATCAATATCTCACTTTATCATCTGTATTTACACACACACACACACATAATTTGATATACTAATTATTCAATAACTATTTAATAAAATTACACTATGAAATCTTAAAATTCAGTCAAATATTTGATTGTTTGGAATGTATTTTAACTTTCCGTTTGACAAGACTATCATACATTTTTGTAACTGATAGAATCTTGTTCATTGGCAAAGCAATGGGATACTAGCTGTTAGTCTTAAAATGGCTGAAATATTGGCCTGATCAATATCTCACGGTGTCATCTGCATTTTAAACAGTTCTATAGATTCATTTAAGGAGACACAGAAGAATTCTGCAGTCAACAATCTTGCTCATTTACATACGTTTTTGACAGATGCTTTAAATAAATGCTTCTTAAAAACCATCTTTATATCAGAGTTCATGCACTGGGATTAAGACACATTCAAGTTCAAGTGCTGCGATCGAAATATATTCTTATCGGCTCTTCCTGTCCTTGGAGACCAGCTAAAGTAAATGCCACGCATAATAATAAAGAAGCTGCTTGGACTATCAGTCTAAATTTAAAGCACCGTTGACTAGCAGCTGTTGCTCATTATTCATATTGTTGAAGAGAAGTGTCTTGGCACTGTTATTATTAAAATATATTATTAATGCTTTAATTTTGACTTTTGACCCTTTCAGCAGTTTTAGAGAATGTGATATACACCAACACACACTGGGAAGGTTTTTAACCTTGCTGTTACTCCATATTCATCATATTAACATTTAGCTCTGTTGATTAGAGGGACACACACACACACACACAATTGTTTTCTCTGTAGGCTAAGTGTGAGTAATATTCTCATGAGATGGTGTGACTGTTTCCACCGACACTCACACACAGAGAGAGACAGATTCCCTACAGTCATGTTATGTACCGTACGTTAAAATCGTGTTAAATTAATTAGCACTTTGAGAGCTTCAGGAGTTTATTTCTCTTAAGGGATTCTGGGTAAGAGCGATTTTCTGATGCTTTCCTTTGAATAGCACTTCTTATATTCAGTAGTAAATATTCACTGTTAATATTCTACTCAGTCTTAAAAACTCAAAGATTTGAATACTTTCAAATAGTATTTATATTTCAAATATTTTATTAAGAAATAGTAAGTAGTAAACCTGCTCAGAATTTAAGGCTTATTAAACCATTATTAACAACAGTAGGAGATTTTCTTTAACTGGGAAAATAAAGAATAACCACAGTATAAATGAATACAGTACACTAATGCATCTACAGCACAGACACTTAATAGTGCAAGATTACTGCAGAAAGTGGCAGTTTCTGGTAAAAAGACACATTTTCTTGTGAAGTTCCAGTCAAACCCTGGTTGTATTTTACAGTTTATTGCACTTTTTCCCCCTCAGGATGGACTAGTGAAATCTGATATGGAAAAGCTGACTTTTTATGCAGTGTCAGCACCAGAAAAGCTGGACCGTATCGGAGCGTACCTGGCCGAACGTCTCAGCAGAGATGTGGTACGACATCGCTACGGGTAAGATACGCATGATTACAACCATACATACAATTATTTTCCACATCGCTTTAGTGCCAATGCAGAATTACCTTTGACACACCTGCCATTAATGACTCAAATTTGAAAAAGTTCATTGACCATAAATAGTTTTTACTGGCTATAAAATTATTTTTTTTATTGTTTTTTCTTTTCTATGATAATTATGTTTTTGTCCATGACAACTGATGTTATTGCGTTAATAAATACCTATTTAGCTTTTGTTCCTCATATTTTCTTTTTGGTATCTTACTTTGATAAATATTCTGCATTCGTGCTCTGGATTAAAAAATAGTGATATAATAGAAAATTTTATGATGATAATTTGTCCATGGAGGTCAAAAGAAGATTTGTGACAGATGTTTTCATTAATAAATGCTTTGAATGTCACTTCAGAGATGGTCAAACCGTTGTTCTTACAGTTTTATTATTTATTTTATTTCTTACACTTTTATTTTTACTACTATTTGGAGTACACATATGCTTGGTATGTTCAAGTGTTGATTTTGGACCTTGATTCTTGGTGTGTGTGCACAGGTACGTGGTAATAGCGATGGAGGCGTTGGATCAGTTGTTGATGGCGTGTCATTCCCAGAGTATCAAGCCGTTTGTGGAGAGCTTCTTGCACATGGTAGCCAAACTGCTGGAATCCAGAGAACCCGATTTACAAGTGCTGGGCACCAACTCAGTAAGTTTGTGTGAGTGTGACTGAACAAACCAGTGAATGCAATCCTAAATCTCTTCTGGAGATGCGAGAGATTCAGGTTGAAGATGAGAAATGGCTTTGACTGTTATTCATGCTATGGTGCTTTTTTCCTTTTATTCTCTCCTGCGCTGTCTCTCTCTCTCTCTCTCTCTCTCTCTGTCTGCTCACTCAATTTTCTGCTGTATTATTCCTCATCTGGGTTTTTCAAATATGTTCCCAGCGTATCTGAAGCGTTGCAAAGATTCTGCTGCATTGAATTGTTTAGGTGTTTTAAACATTGCATCATCTATTGAACGCTGAAACTACATTTCTGAGTAAAGCTGCATAAAATAATATGAGATATTATTTAATATCCTTGCAAAAGCAGGTCATTCGGAAATCATTATGGTATTGACTGCTTGAGTGTATTAACATAGGATTTCCCACATCATTTAGTATTTTGAAATTTTCCAAACAGAAGCCAGTGAAAATAGAGGTTGATTAATGCATGTTTAATTTTGAATGGGAATGGTCATGTAAAACTGGATTATGACTGTTTTTTAGTGGGCTTTACTGAAATAAAATACTACAAATGTCAAATATGTAATCTTTAAATTGTTTCATTCAAACGGGCAATGATTCACACATGCACTTGAACACACACTCTTGCTCCTCTAATGAGATGTCACACTTCTCTGGCTGATATCAGTAACTTCCTCTGCACATCACGGGAGGGGAATATCGCCTTCACACTTTTGCATGGGAGTGTTTTTGAATCTGTTATTGTGTGAGAAAAGATTGGGTGTGGTTGGGTTTTTCTGACATAATCATTGCGAGTGTGTGTGTTTTTCTCTTGTAGTTTGTGAAGTTTGCAAACATTGAGGAGGATACGCCATCTTACCATCGCAGATATGACTTTTTCGTCTCTCAGTTCAGTGCCATGTGTCACTCCACACACGAGGACCCCGAAACTCGCAGCAGGTGTGTCCATTAGTTTGTGTCTGTGGTTATTTCATTTTGGGCTGTCAATAGAAAAAAAACTGAAATATGATATGATATGATATGATATGATATAATATAATATATTTAGTGCTGGGCAACGATTAATCGCATCCAAAATAAAAGTTTTTGTTTATATAATAAATGTGTGTGTGTACTGTGTATATTTATTATGTATATATAAAGACAAACACATACAGTATATATTTAGAAAATATTTACATTTATATATTTGTATTCATACAATTTATATTATATATAAATATATTTAATACATAAACATAACTTATTGTTCTTAAATATATACATGCATGTATGTGTATTTATATATATATAATATAATAAATATACACAGCACACTCATTATGTACGCAAAAACTTTTATTTTGGATGTGATTAATCGCAATTAATCATTGCTCAGCACTAAATATAATATAATATAAATATACACATAACAGTATTGTGTGTTTGCATTACAAAAGATTCCTATTTAAAAAAAAAAAAATGCTGTTCTTTTTAAATTTCTCAAACTGTCATTAAAGAATCCAGAAATCATGGTTAAGCAGCACAAAAACATTGATAATAATAAGAAATGGTACTTGAGCACTAAATCAGCATTAGAATGATTTCCGAAAGATCATGTGACAATGAAGACTGGAGAAATGATGCTGAAAATTCAGCTTTGCCGTCACATGAATAAATTACATTTTAAAATATATTAAATTAGAAAACAGTTATTTTAAATAGTAATTTGTAAAAAGAACTGTTTATACATTTTTATGCATTTTTGTAGTATTTTGTAGTACTTAATGAACTAATTAAGGAAAGAAAACAAGTACATTAACAAAGTTTTTCTCCTCTAGCCCAAAAATCTATATGTGGATTCTGAAGTCATTATTGAGAAAAGGTCTAGCGTCATTTGTTTCCAGCTGCCAATTGTATTAGTAATGCAGTCAGATTCCTATAGTTAACATATGACTTAAGTATTCAAATACATTTGGGACCACTATAAGTATTTAATTTAATTGGCACTAATTATGTGTGCATTATTTAGCGTTCATTTATTAAGTGTGTTTAACATGTTCTTGCTGTAGGATCCGTGTAGCAGGCATTAAGGGTCTCCAGGGGGTCGTCAGAAAGACTGTGAATGATGAACTGCAGGCAATCATCTGGGAACCTCAACACATGGATAAACTCATCCCCTCCATGCTGTTCAACATGCAAGATAATGAGGACTCCGAGAGGTACAGTACACACACACACACACACATACACACACACACACACACACACACACACACACACACACACACACACACACACACACACACACACACACACACACACACTTGAGAAGGCAAAATCATTTAATGTTTGAAGCTCAAGGTGATATTTGCTGTTCAGGGTGTTCTTGATATTTTTTATTCTGTGCCATGCACTGAATAAAACCACCATAGCACCACCAAACACACGGAGAGGCAGGGAGGAAGATTTTCTTGATAAGAGAGCATTGGAGGTCCACATGTAGAGGGCAATCAAGGATATCTGATTCCTTTAAGGTCGTGTGTGTTTGTGTGAGAATAAAACGTGAGTGTTTCTCAGATAAGAGCCCCTGTGTGCACAGAATACTTAAGTTTAATTGCCTGTTTGTGTTCTTGAGTACGGGAACATCAATCATACCCTTCTGCCCTATAATCAGGAGCTGAAATCCGATCGGGTGCATCGATCAGTGATTAAGGTTGCAAACACAAACCTGGGCCTGCATTTGATTGACGTGTGTAAGCTGATCGGGAATGACATCTGACCTGCTAATGTCACAGCGGACACTTATCTCTCTGAATATATTAAATTGGTGTTTTTAAATGTTTCATTCAATTCATTATTTACTGTAATTACTTTCTAGATGCGTAACTGCAAGTATGTACTCTAGTTATAAAGAGTATGCTCAGAAATTGCATAATCTACTATACTATTCATACTATTTTTGTAGTATACATTACACAATTATGCGTGCATAGAATTAACAGTCCTTCCTACATTAGCTAAAATGTACAATATATACCAGTTGCATACTGCTCTGAGTGCTCTCTCCTATAATGCATTGCACTGAAGTTGTCCAAGCATCTCTCTTTTTATTGACTTCTTATTTATAATTTCTACATAAAATTAGGTTAAAATGCAAGTTGGTGGATTCTGTTTGGCTGTCAGAGTTTTATCATACATAACCTGGAAAAAAAATCGGAAAAAAGGGATTCCAGTGATATTTTTCTTGTCATTTTTGTTATAGCTGTGGTGTTATAAAATATTACTGTTTTCTTATAAAAATTGTGATTGTGAAAATCTTAAAGGGATAGTTCACCTAAAAATGAAAATTTGATGTTTATCTGCTTACCCCAAGGGCATCCAAGATATAGGTGACTTTGTTTCTTCAGTAGAACACAAATGAAGATTTTTAACTCAAACCGTTGCAGTCTGTCAGTCATATAATGGCAGTCAATGGGACCCACGGCTTTGAGATTAAAAAAAAAAATACAGACAAAACCAAATTAAAGTCTGCGGCTCATGACGATACATTGAGGTCTTAAGACATGAAACGATCGATCTGTGCAAAGAAAACTGAACAGTATTTATATAATTTTTTTTACCTCTGATCCACCGCAATGTCCAACTGTCCTGAGCGCGTTCACAACAGCCGGCGTGTGACGCGTCAACGTGCTCTCGCATATTAGACTCACGTGCGGAAGCGATCTATCGTGCGTATATGTCACTCATTGTTTACACAGTGCAGAGAGATTGTGGGTACGACGGTTACTCAAAATGGTAATTATGTCACGTGCTGGCTGTTGTGAACGCGCTCAGGACAGTTGGACATTGCGGTGGATCAGAGGTAAAAAATGATATAAATGCTGTCTTGCACAGACCGATTGTTTCGTGTCTTTAGACCTCAATTTATCGTCACAAGCCGCAGGGTTTAATTTGGTTTTGTCTGTGTATGTTTTTTTTTTTTGCCTCTCAAAGCCTTGGGTCCCATTGACTGGCATTATATGACGGACAGACTGCAATGGTTTGTGTTCTATTGAAGTAACAAAGTCACCTACATATTGGATGCCCTGGGGATAAGCAGATAAACATCAAATTTTCATTTTTGGGTGAACTATCCCTTTAAGATTTACTGTTCTTAAAGGGATAGTTCACCTAAGTGAACTTGTCTGTAGCGCTGCACAATTGGGCAAAATTTGTGCTTTATATATCAATATAACTGTAAAAATAATAATAATAATACCTATTACTATTGTAATATTTCAACCTGAGCTGCTCTGAAAGAGTGAAAACACTGGATCATGAGCTGCTTGAGTGTAAAAAAAACACAGTGCTGCGCTTCACTCTGAAACATGCAGCACAGATATGTATTTATTTATTTGTAATTAAATTGCGGCCTTTGTGATTTGATAATCGCACTAAGCTATATCACGATTTTAGTTTTATTTGTGTTAATTGTGCAGCCCTAAATCATTATAGTTATCATCCTTGGTGTGAACGGCCCTGTAGTAAAGTAATGTGACAGCATTCAGTTTATAACCTACTGTATACTACTTTACAAACTCTTTATTGAAAAATAGCAGGAAATATACAGTATATACTGTGAAGCAAGCAGTATGCAAGTAGTCCTTTACAAAACATAGCCACTGTTTGTGTTTGCGGTGCTTTAATTTATAGCATTCTGATTAGATTGAATATGTGGCTATTATTGGCTCCAGAAAACACATACACACTTATACACAGCTGATGAGTGTGTGCGTGTGCATAGTTGTGTGCTTATTTCAGCTTTTCAAGGTCGTCAGATTCTGTTAATTGCTTTCCATGGGCTGTCGGTGAGCCGAAGGGACAAAGAGTGTGTGTGTGTGTGTGTGAGAGAGAGAGGTGGCTGGGTTTCTTCCTAAAAGGTCTTAATGCATCATTTAATACACTTGTGTGTTTGACATCAGAATGCAGAATGTGAAACCACACACTGTAAACGACAGTTTAGTACATTGCACTTACACTTATGTGTATGTTTCTCACTCTCAGGGCTGGAGAGGAAAATCCGGCTTCACTGGCGGAGAGTTGCTTTCGAGAGTTGCTGGGTCGTGCTGCTTACGGCAACATGAACAACGCCGTTCACCCTGTACTGGTGTAAGTACCATCACCTTACCTAGGCACCATTATCCAGTGATATTGTTTGAATTGTCACTTTGGCAACAGCAGTGGTTCACTCACTATCCGCTTGTTAAATCATGACGTAAGGAATGCTGTTTCCGTGTCCAAGCCTCTACTCGTTTCATTTGAGAATACTCAACAGCCGTTGATGAGCTCATATTACACATTTAAGCTTTTAAAAACTCCCAGACACAAATATTTTAATGATTTATAAAAGATGAATCAGTCTCTGGCCATCTGAGATTTCGGTATAGAGATAAAGGTTAGGATTATAATTTTTCAGTAGTATTACATCATGAGTGTATATTAGCACTGTTTGTTGTTTTCTTGTGCTATCTGATTGTGCAGCGTTTGGACCAAAATCAACAGGTTTTGACTTTACGTTGAGGCTTTTGTACTGGGCTTGTTGCAATAGTAGTAGCATTACATTGTGATCAGAGTACCATGATCCTTAATTTTGAAAACGCACACTTCTAGACCGGGAGCTATTGTGACGTTGCTATTGCAGTTGAACGTTCATTTTTATAACTTCCACTTTTTGTTGCTATGGGAACCCCAGTATCATGGGATTCACTTTTGATGGGGTTTGATTTAGTTATTTGGCTGAAAATTAATTTAGGCTGAGGTGCGAAATCATTGACTTATGATTAATTAGCACTTTTATACAATTACAAATTTTAATATAGACACCATTAAAATGTTTATATTGTAACAAATACTTGGAGTAGAAACATAATTATATAATATAAAAACTGCATATACAGATATGTGCAGTGTAAATGGCTTTTATACAGCTCAGGTTTTATTTGAGTTATCGTTGAGTTTTTTGGTCTAAATGGAAACTTTGTTTTGGAGTTTCAGTTGAAATCAATTTTGTTGCATCACTAAGTTTAGTTTTATAATTATTTTTGTGCTTTGGAAGCATATTTATGGGCATGTCATTTCCTCCAAAATGTTGTCTCTCACTTCACACCAAAGCTTTTACATACCTGTTTTATTGTAGTCATGGCAAATGAATATGAATTCCATAATCAATGCATTTTTTTTTTCTTTCTAAAATCATGCATTGATGCATTATTCACCCTTAAACATGCACTTTTATCCTTTACATCACACTGCCTGAACTGTGCTGAATCCCTACACGTTAAAGTCAGGTGCAGATATCTATGAAATATTGGTATTGTAGCATTTTAAATCTGTGATATTTCATGTAACCCTGTAACACACACACAAACGCGGAGGCTACAATATGTGTGGCCGTTTCAGCTTTTCAAAGATGTCAGTTTCCATTAATCACTTTTCAGGGTTGACTGTGAGCGGAGATTGCAAGAGAAAATTGAAAGCAGACAATACAATGATAACATCATTCAAAATGTTTTTCCCCTTCATAGATCAAGTGTTGTATGATCTTGATGAGCTCTAGTCTCAAATATGCAGCGTATACTCATGTACGAAGGGTGCCAGAGCTCTTTGAGACACCTAGAGACACGCAGATGTTTTCAGACAAACACACAGCGCGGTGTTAGCCTGCGAGCTCAGGTGTCCAGACGCTGCTGCTGCTGCTGCTGTCAGCCGCTCATCTGCTTCCTCTCATGCTGTGGGCATGATAGGATTCATTCATTCCAGTCTCAACACAAACATCATGCAGAAAATGCAAGCAGCGCCCAGATGGCTCTGTTTTGTGTTAAAGGAATTGTTGTGATCTGAATCCAGCTGTTCTGTGCTTGATTTATGTGTTAAATGGGTTACAGATGCAAATATGTGACTCTGTTTGCACACTGACTCTGCAGCCTAGTGACTTTCCAGTCTATTGACACTGAATATTACCAATCATGTTTTTTCCCCGATTTCACATCTTTAGAAATTAAAGTATTTCATAATTTCAGCATCAACAATACCTTTATTATTTATTCAATAATAGATTTTTTGCAAAAAATGAAATGAAATTATAAATAAAATTAAAAGGATTTAGGTGGAATTTGTACTAGGTGGTATTATTTTATTATATTATTACTGCATAATAATTACACATTTGAACATTTTAAGCTGTTTATAACCAAACATTGGATACTGATTTTTTTTTTTTTCCTGCTCTACAAAAATAAAGAAATAACCATATTTTAATTTAGCAGCATTCCAAATTAAATTGACTACATGGACCGATGATATTAGATTAAAAACGCTCACATAATTTTCCAGTGTTGTCTCGGTGAAAATGATTCATCTCAATGCGAATGGATTAAGCAAACTTTCATTTTACAAATTAAAATTAATTGCATGCATGATAAAATGTGCAAGAATTGTATCAACTTATTTTAATTAAATTGGACAAGCTGCAAAAACCCATTTTAGAGTCTATATTACATAAAGTAGACAGTGCACATTGAATGCAGTATTGATTATTCACATGCGGCTGGAATTAGTTTAGCAGTATTAAATATTAAAGTACAACTATATATTATAAATGAATAGATCTCTTTATCTAAAGAACCTGCAGGTGAATTTTCGGCTATACTTGTGGCTGCACTCATAATTCAGTACTCATTTTCTATCATGCTTAACACATCTTAACTATAGTAAGGTCTCCGTAGCCTGTTCTCTCGTGTCTTATTACTTGAGTATCTCATCATATCATAGCTGCTTTTTTCCTCCATTAGCACTAATGTTCTCCTGATTCATGCAGCGCACATCCAGGCAAGTCTAGAGGAATAGTGAAGTCGTTTCTAGGTCATTTTATAAACAAGTAAATGGTTTAATGATGAATGTATCATTACGACATAGGATGTTTCATGCAATAAAACCCACAAAAAAGGTTTTATAACGCACTGAAATGTGATTTTAAGAATTAAAATACAACTGTTTATATTAGAAAATGTATTTATTAGAAATTTTGTATACATTACCGTTCAAAATCATTTAGAATGATTTCTGGAGGATCATGTGACAATGACGCTTGGAGTAACGATGCTGAAAATTCAGCTTCACAATCACAGAAATAAATTACATTTTAAAATATATCAAAACAGAAAACAGTTAATAATATTTCTCAATAATACTTACAAAAAATGCAGCCTTTGTGAGCAGAAGAAAAAGCTTTTGTCAAAAGCTTTTAACTGGTAAATTAACTATGTAAGGGTGTATTCACAGCAGGAAAGTCCATTATTTCACTTGCTTTGGTCCAGACCAAGTACAATGTTGATTTTTTTTTTCTTTTGTTTTTTGTTTGCAGTTCGCTTTCACACTGCCCTTATTGCAAGTGAACCAGAAATTGTAAACAAAACCACACGTGTGCTTAAGGTCATCCATTCATTGGTTCATCCATTCAGCCGTACCAGAATTAGTTTGGAACTGGACCAAGACCACCTCTTCAGCTAGGTCCTGGTATGGTTGTTTGGTCCGCACCCGAGTGCTATTGCTGTATTCACACCTGCCCAAAAGATCCGCACCAAGGGGAGAAACGAACTTGAGTTAGATTCAATCGAACCAAACAAGATAGGTGTGGATACACCCTAAATTAACAATGTAAAGCCACTTTGCCCAATCAAATTAGAGCATACGTGTTAACCTTTAGAATTACAAAGATATTAGTATTTCTGTGATGTTTAGGGCCCTATGATTTTTGCGAGGCTGAAAATGCAAATGGAATTGCAGAATCCAGTCATAAAAATGGAATTTATTGTATAACGTGTCACGTAATTTGCCAAATTTTGGATGGATGCATCAAAAGTAGGTCAGTGCACCTAAATCAAAACACGATATCCACTGGTGTCTGTGAATATTAAGCCCAAAAAAAAACAACATTTAAATATGAATCCTGTCTGGTCTGCGTGTCTCTGTGTGAATGAATGGCGCAGATGTGCGTTTTCGATTACGCTTGCGGTGTCTCAGCCTCTGCCGCCTCAATATATGAATATATATACATAGTCTCTAGAACTGGTTTGAGACTCACTTCATGAGCATTTTACAGTTTCTTTTGAGAAAAACTATCGTTCTTATTGTATACAAACAGAAACCTAAAGGTCTTCACAGCAACCCGTCAAAATAAAAGTTCGATTTAACTTAAAGAAACCGTGACAGAAATATTACTTAATGTAATGATAGTACAACTACTGATAAAATAATTTTTTTAAAACATTATTTTTAAAGGAATATTTAGCAGAAAAATTGTTTACCAGAATTTATTTAGCAGAAAAGTGTAAATACACACACACAAAAAAAGGGAAAAATTCATATATATTCATATATATTCATAGGGCCTTAAAAATTTATTTATTTTTTTAAACTTTTAATAAATTGCTGTTTAATATTGTAAGTTTCATGATTTCAATTAAATAGACATGCTTTTTGATGAATAAAATTTAATTTAACCATTAAAGGGTTACTCCACCCCAAAATGGAAATTTTGTCATTAATCGCTTACCCCCATGTCGTTCCAAACCCGTAAAAGCTTCATTCGTCTTTGGAACACAATTTAAGTTATTTTGGATGAAAACCGGGAGGCTTGTGACTGTCCCATTGACTGCCAAGTAAATAACACGGTTAAGGCCCAGAAAAGTATGAAAAGCATCGTCAAAATAGTCCATCTGCCATCAGTGGTTCAATCTGAATGTTATGAAGCGACTAGAATACTTTTTGTACGCAAAGAAAATAAAAATTACACCGTAGCACCATTTTGGATAATATCTGCTGGTTGCAAACTGCGCATGCTGTTCTGCGTCAGCTGTGCCACACGGGTACGCTGTTTTCGTTCAAATCAAAGCATAAATATATATAGAAAACGTTATTTCATATAGGGCCCTATGTTAGGTAATGAATTAAAGCTCTGTGCTGTAGGTCTGTCTGTCAGTGAGTTTAATGCCGGCTGAAGGTGAAACTTTAGATTCAGAGTTGAAGACGAGCGGCTTTGACTTTGGTGTCGTTTGTAAATGAGCAGTTCTTGGTTTGACTGCTCTGACCTGGTCTCCATCTGCAGCTTATTAGCACACAATTCAGACACATGCAGCCATATGCAGCATGCTTGTGTGCGTGTGTGTGCGTGCGCGCGTGTGTGTGTGTGTGTGTGTGTGTGTGTGTGTGTGTGTGTGCGTGTGTGCGCGCGTGCGTGTGTGTGTGTGTGTGTGTGTGTGTGTGTGTGGACACTCACAGGGCTCATTAATGAGACTGTTTTGGCTCATCTCAGTCATTGGCCAATTAGTGCTGAGTGAGACGTCTGTAAAAAGAGAATATCAAAGCGCCTAGGGGCTCTCAAGCACGTCTCTTTCTCTATCACACCACCTCACCTTCTCTATCACATCTCTCCGTCTCTCATGTCTCGCTCTTTCTCTCACTCTCTCCTGATTAAACCGTGCGCTGTGCGCTCTGTATTTATTAAACTTGTGTGAGGTTTTGAGGGAACGTTGAGCTCCAGGGCAGATAGCTGTACCTCTGATAACACATAAAGCTGGTGTTCGGGTAGACAGACAGACAGCGAGAGCTTTTTTTGGGTGGAGGGGGATTTCAGGCGTTCTAAAAATAGCTCACATCGGAT
This sequence comes from Acrossocheilus fasciatus, assembly GCA_036784905.1. Lineage (NCBI taxonomy): Eukaryota > Metazoa > Chordata > Actinopteri > Cypriniformes > Cyprinidae > Acrossocheilus > Acrossocheilus fasciatus. The sequence continues at coordinate 27,874,993 of CM071939.1, forward strand.
GGGGGGTGAGATCAGATTGATGTTACCATGGCGACAGCAGGAAGGGAGACGATGGTGGCATAGAGGTTTTAGAGTTAGATCAGACTGCGGAAAAGAGGAGAGATAAAGGTGTGGAAACAGGATTTTTGATGTGACGAAGGAATGCTCAAGTGTTCCGCATCACAGCTGCTGTTGAGTGGAAGCACTGTGTCTGACATAACAGACAGCACTGCCAGAATTGACTCCAAACACCTGTATAAAAATCACAGACTGTGAATGTGGTCGCCTGGCTGCACATGAGGCTTTAAAGACTCAGACTAGCTTACCGATGGAATTTGAGTTCCGAACATGTATGACTTTTTTCCTCTGCAAAACATAACAAGATATTTTAAAGAAGGCTGGTTTTAAACTGTATTGGTGGTCATTGGTTTCCAATGTATAGATGAAAAACACAGAGGCATTTCTCAAAATATCTTCTTTGTGTTGCACAGAAGAAATATAGTCATACAGGTTTGAAACAAAATGCGGGTAGATAATGACCAAATTTTTATTTTTGGGTGAACAATCTCTTTAATTATGGGCTGTTTGTGTGTGTGTGTGTTTTCATAACTCCAATTTGTAAGTATTAAACTCATACAAGCTTTATAGAACATAGGGCTTCACGATTAATCAATAAGTAATCAAAAAATTCAGAACCTCTAACTGATGTAATTTTCCCATGTTGGTTATTACGCTATTATTATAAGTATTATAATCCTGTTAATACTTTCACTATGGTTGCCAGATCCACAAAACAAAAGGCCATTTGCTATTCAAAACTACATTAAAACTAGCCCTATCATGTTTCCCCTCCCTCCGGAGCAGAGTAAAAAATATGCTTTTTACATATTTCTAAATATGTTTTAAAATATTTTAATGGATCTTTGTAAATGAATAAAAAAAAATGGAAAAGAATGCAAAAATACCACATCTCTACTTCGTTATTATAAATGACGACGGTTTACTTTTTTAGATGATTTCCATAAATTGCATGAAAACATCCAAACAGATCCTCCGTGGATTTACATAAAAAAAAAAGGCTAAAAGCTTGTTTGAGAAAATTGTAGAGGTTAAAGGTTACTAACATAAAATTGGTCAGTAACTTCTCGTTTAGCAAAGGGTAAATTCTACAGATTTAAATATTGCAATTTTCACATTTAGTAACATGTTTCATATCTGCAATAAAATCTGACATTAAGTGACCTATAAATGTTGCTTTTCATGCTCAAATAGCATTAAAAGCATATATTCCAGGTTGTAGTCTCAAGCGCACATCCCTAGGTGCTGATTGCCATTTGTTGATTGGCACTTTTCGATAGAAGGCAGGACCTATTCTATCATATTACACATTGCACTCTCTCCCATTCATAATAATATAAGTGAACCATCTTGGTATATATGGATAATCATGTAATCAAAAACATGTTGTCTTATAAGAGGTCATAATACACAGCCTTATTTTCCTGCAGGCATTTAGACAACCATCGTCTGTGGGACCCAAATGATTTTGCTGTTTCCTGTTTCAGGATAATCATGTACTCAATACAGGTAAAGCGACCAGATTCTCTCTTCATCTCCTTGTGTTAATCCTGTGTGACCGTTGCAAAATTTAATTCACTTCTACAGCATATGTAACAAACTGTGTGTGTGTGTGTGTGTGTGTGTGTGTGTGTGTGTGTGTGTGTGTGTGTGTGTGTGTGTGTGTGTGTGTGTGTGTGTGTGTGTGTGTGTGTGTGTGTGTTTGTTTCAGGCCCAGCATTCTCACCATGTGATCCAGCAAGTGTTGTCTCACCTCGACACCCACAGTAAGAACACCCCACGTGTGAGGGCAGGTATCGTTCAGGTGCTGCTGGAGACGGTTGCCATAGCAGCCAAGGGCTCCATCGGTAAGACTGAGTACTAACCATCATGAGTATCATGGTTTGTGTTAAGGATGTAGATGATGTGTGGCTTTTTGAGGAGAGATGTACTTGTATTTGTCTGAGATATAAGACTTAAAACAGCTAAACAAATCCAGTAGACTCACACAAACCGAGGACTTGTGTATCATTGTTACATTTACTATACCAAAAATGTTTGGGGTTGGTAAGATTTTTTAATGTTTTTGAAAGAAGTCTCTTGTGCTCAACAAAGCTGCATTTATTTGATCAAAAATATAGGAAAAACTGTAATTTTGTGAAATATTACAATTTAAAATAACTATTTCATATATATACATATAATTTTTTTTTTTTTTTTTTTCCAAATGTAATTTATTCCTGTGATGGCAAAGATGAACTTCTTGTCTTCGATGTTACAAGATCTTTCGGAAATCATTCTAATATGATGATTTTGTGCTCAAGACTCATTTCTCATTATTATCAATGTGGAAAACTGTTGTTCTTGTTCATATTTCTGTGGAAACTGTGATATTTTCAGGATTCTTCAATGAATAGAAATTTCAGAGGAACAGTTATTTTTTTGTAACATTATAAATGCATTTACTGTCACTTTTAATCAGTTTAATGCTCCTTTGAATAAAAGTAATTTTTTTAATTAACTTTACCCCAAACCTTTGAACGGTAGTGTACGGTTTAAACGTAACAGTCTACTTGTTGCTGTTTTAGTCTCATCCTGAAATCACTGCTCATTTCTTTCTTTTTTTAATGTCATTCTGTTTGTTCTTTTGCTTGTGTGTCAGTCACTACAACTGCAAACAGATGCCGCAAATAACAGACTACATTTCCTCTTTTCATTTCATCATCCCTTCTGATGTTCATTCCTCATTGTCTTTTATTCCTTGTCTCCTTCCTGAAATCTGTTTTCTCTCACAGGTCATATTGCTCATAATCAAAACAATGCTTACACATTTCTCAGTCCCATCTCTTCACCACCCAATCTGTGGTTGGGTATGTTAACTAACATGGCTGTCACCCAGTCAAAACCTTCAGGCAGTCACTAAATTGGCATGTATATGATGAACTAGTGAACTCTTTAGGGTCCCGTCAGGTGGTTTTGATGGTGTATTGATTAATTAACAATGTCTATTTGACAAGTGACTGAAGGTTTTGTGGGTTTGCTGTGTAGAGAAACTACAGCGCACCCTAGCAGTGCTCTCTAGTTCCTGCATCTAGTTTGATTAATCTTTTAATGTGGTTTTTAAAGGAATAGTTCACCAAAAATGATGTGGTCATCATTTACTCATCCTGATGTAGTTCCATACCTGGTAGAAGAAGATATTTTGGTAACCAAATAGTTACAGGTAGCTATTGACTTCCATAATATCTTCTATGCTGAGAAGAAGAAAAAAATACGGGTTTGGAACAACATGAGGATGAGAAAATGATGACAGAATTGTCCATTTTTGGGTGAACTATCCCTTTAATATCACATAGTGTTTATTCAGTAGGTCCAGACAGAATCTGTGATGTTTTAAGCATCTTCTGTGCTGATTTTGAAGGAAAATCTGTACAATTCTGCATAATTACTTTTGTGCTGTGTGTACGTGTATTCTCAGGTCCCACAGTCCTGGAGGTGTTTAACACCCTGCTGAAGCATCTGCGTATGAGTGTGGATTTTGAGCTGGGCGACGGTTCCCGCAGGAACTCCGCGAGCAGCCTTTCCTCCACCCGCACTAAAGAGAGCGAGGAGCGGATCGTCCAGAACGCCATCATCCAAACCATCGGTGACAGCTCGACGTGCTCACTAAAATCTGACCTTTTGTGAAGTACAAATATTAAACCAATTCAATAAAATGGATTTGTGTGTGTGTCTAGGTTTCTTTGGAGGAAATCTTCCTGATTATCAGAGAGCTGAAGTGATGATGTTCATTATGGGGAAAGTTCCTGTTTACGGCACGCCGTGTCACACGCTCGACACCGTCAAGATCGGGTAGGACAGTGTGTGTGATACTGCATTCGTCATGGCAGTTGTAGTGTTTGGCAGAAAGTTTCTTGAATCCTTGATTATGGCACTGATTGCACATGTTAAACTGACACAAGCATTTTTGCAACATGCAAATGACTTGTAATCAGGGGTGTCAAAAGTGCGTCGTCAGTGAGTGTAAACAGACAAATCAGACAATTCAATATTGCGGTTGTAGATTAAAACTTCAAGCGCTGTTTATTTCATTTGTGTCTTTGTTTAGTTGTTTTTATTTGTTCTGTATTGTACAGCATTACTAATTACTTAAAAACATAAATCAATGTTCATATAAATGAGAAATGTTTTGAAGACTGTATGCCATAGTTTTAATCTAATTTAATCATTTCAAATAATAATCGTGATTTGTCAAATAATAATAAAGGTTTGTCAGATTTTATTTTCATTGCTGTTGCTACCAACTTTTTTGATTTTAAATGATCTCCTTCTTCATTCTCAGGCATCAGGGCACTAAGAGAATCCAGACAATGCTGTTAAGTTCTCTCATTATGGTAAACCTCTTTTCCTCTTTTTTTGTTTTTGTGCGTGTGTAAGGTAGTGATGATGGAGAGAATCTAAAGATGTGATCACATTTGTCATTTCTCACTGAATTTTTGCCAGTCAGTTCATTAGTTTCAATAGGATTCTATGCAGTCTGTAATTTCACATGATGGCGAAAGATTTCCTCATGCAAATTTTGTATCAGGTTCAGACGGTCAAACAAATTTGTCACATTGACTAACAAAAAGTTGCTCGGTTAGAAAAAGTGACTTCTGTTTGAGCTTCATGCATCTACACTATTGACAACTGACTCTCTTTGCCAGAAAAAATTGCATAAATTTTGCTCACATGACCGCACCTTAAAGGGATAATTAACCTAAAAATGAAAATTCTGTCATTTAATTACCCTCATGTCTTTCCATAGCCATAAGACCTTTTTTCATCTTCAGAACACAAATTAAGGTATTTTTATGAAATCTGAGAGCTTTCTAACCCTCCACAGACAGCAACGCCACTACCACATTCAAGGCCCAGAAAGGTAGGAAGGACATCGTTAAAATAGTCCATGTGACATCAGTGGTTCAACCGTAATTTTATGAAGCTGCAAGAATACTTTGCTGCGAGTATGCACTGCAGCTTGTATACCAGCAAAGGAAGACGCGGACATATGCCTCATTGTACTTTCATGAATAGCTGCGGAGACTGACACGGAAGAGAAGAAACTGTTGAAAGTTTCATTAGAAGTCATTATTTTTGTTTTGTTTGTGCACAAAAATTATTCTCGTAGCTTCATAACATTACGGTTAAACCACATGGACTATTTTAATGATGTCCTTACTACTTTTCTGGGGCTTGAATGTTTCAGTTGCGTTGCTGTCTATGCAGGGTCAGAAAGCTCTTGAATTTCATCAAAATATCTTAATTTGCGTTGCGAAGATGAACGAAGGTCTTACGGGTCTAGAACAACATGAGGGAGGGTGAGTAATTAATTCATTTTTGGGTGAACTATCCCTTTAAGGCTGGTATCAAGCATCACTTCAGAGTCATGACTAGTGAATATATATATTAGACTTACATTCCATCTCTGATCTTGCTAGTAAAAACCTTCCACACGCTCCTTAGGGAGTTTCTGAAGGTTCCTAGACAGCAGACTGCACGGATCATAACATCAGATTACAGCTGCCTGTGGTGCTTAGTGTCCTTTTTCTTCTTTTTTTCTAATGTCCAATTTTGTCTTTAGTCTGGTTTATGGCTGGTTTTAGACAGGGCAACTTTTCAGGCGCCGTTGCCCAGCAACAGGCAGGAAATGGGCCGCAGGTTGAGATGTACAATTGTTATTGTGGATGTCAACAGCTTTTGCTCACCATCTCCCACTGCTGGCCATGTCCACAAGTGCAACTGTGCAACTAGAGTTACTAGTGTGAATATGTACTGTAATAATGGTGCTGTTCATATTTGATGGATTCTTTCTTTGTGTGTGTGTAGGTTACGTCAGGGTTTAAGTGCAAAACGATGTGTGCTGGCCTGCCCATGGCGTTTCTGGAGCCGTTATGCTCCATCTCTTTGATGGAAGATAGTGAACTCCGGCAGCTCGTCTTGGAGATTCTGCACAACATCATCGATCGCCATGACAACAGAGCCAAGCTCAGAGGGATCCGGTATGGATGCAAACTTAACACCCTAAAGCAGGGGTGTCAAACTCATTTTAGGTTGAGGGCCGGATCGGAGAAAATATCTCCTTGTGCGGGCTGAATTATTTTTTTTTAAAGCCTAGTAGGCTAACAATTACATTAATATTAACCATACAAACTACAATATAATTGACACAAAAATCTAGGACAACTGTTTTTTTTTTTTTGGTTTAAAATCACCAGTAAATTGCCACACAAGCATCAGTTACAACGCAGCTATCGTCATATTATCCTCGAGATTCTGGCGCCGCTTTAAAACACGTGTGTTAGGTGTCCCGACTCCGAGGCGTAACATAAACTTAAATAAATGAGCAATTTGTTCCACTTTAAATTCAGAATAAAATATTGTAGCGAATACTTTATTTAATTTTCAAAATGATGTTTTATTTATTATTTTATATAATTTTTTTTTAAATCATCCTGCGGGCCAGATTGGACAGCTTTGTGGGCCGTGTATGACATGTTTGACATCCCTGCCCTAAAGTGAATGTGCGAAAACTAGGGCTATCAAAAGTTAATGCGTTAACACCTGTGATTAATTAAGTTATTTAACACTTTTTTTTTAACGGTGTTAATTCTGTAAATGCATTTATTCAGTTAATGCATTTATTCATATAACTGTTTCATTATGTTCGGTGTTATTTGTAAAACCTGATTAAAGCTGAGTGGAGCTGCAGTGCGAGTATCATGATTCCTGCAAGCGTTTATGAGTATCAGTTTTTATGGGTTATTCATTTATAAATCAAACACATTTGGGATGTTTAACTTTTTTTTTGTATGTTGAAATTCTTTTTGTAACATGAAAATTTTATTTAGTCAACCTCATGTTGTTCTAAAACTCAGTATGCGATCTTTCTTTTATAGACCACAATCTTTTTTTAATTTAAGAAGGGAAATGTGGACAAGGTCAAACTTTAAAAAGTACACAAAAGCACCATTTAAGTATCGTGAATCTAATCTGCATTAATATGGTGCAATATATTCTCATAACTCTTAACTACTCCTTGAAAATTATGAGATCAATCAAAATTAAAAGTTTTACTTGACTGACATGACCAGTTTTATTTTTATTATTGATATACTATTATATTGTTTACTAATATTTTGCATTAGATATTTTTATATATTATATATTTGGATTTTATGTGTTTATTTAAAATTTTAAGTAATTTTGTTGCGCTTTTTTTTTTTTTTTGTATGTTCGATTTTACTTTAACAAATTTTATTTAATTTACTTGCCAAGTTTTTATATTTAATATTCATACATTATTTTTTTAGGCTTTATTCCATTTAACGAAAACAACTTTTAAAGTTTAATAGTTTATTAAGCAATAATAACATAACACTGGTGCCAGCAGTTTTAGGTGAGAGTGTGTTCTGATGCATCAGAATAAATGCTTTCTAAACCATTTCCTTTGTGTTTGTGGGCAGGATTATTCCTAATGTAGCTGCTCTGAAGATCAAGAGAGAAAAAATCTCCAAACAGGATGTGGTCTTCATGAAAAAAGTACAAGACTTCACAAACACACACAGACGTCACAACCGCACACATGTGGAACCGCAGCCCTTAAACTGTTGCTCTTTCTCTCTCTCCAGCATGGGCAGCAGCTATACAGACACATCTATCTGGGCTGTAAGGAGGAAGATAACGTGCAGAAGAACTTTGAGCTGCTCTTCACAGCTCTGGCACTAATCACTATTGAACTGGCCAATGAGGAGGTGATGATTGATCTCATGCGCCTGTCTATCGCCCTGCAGGTATGCTCACCTACATTGACAGTCATTCATTTAGCAGTCATTCATTTAGATTTGAATCCGAAGAGACTCAGCAGAAGCAATTTCTCTGAGATTTCCTATTTATTATGCTAATCTCTGTTTTGATTGGCTGAAGGATATGGCCTTGGCAAACGAGGAGAACATGCCAATGTTTATTCGCTGTGGAATCATGGCGTTGGTCGCCGCATACCTCAACTTCCTGAGTCAGATGATTGCAAATCCCCCTTTCTGCCAACACGTCAGCAAGGTAAATGTGCGCACATGCTTACGACACACACGCATCCTACATACAACATCCTGTAACTCCTTTTCTTCCTGTCAGGTGATTGAGATGAGAAATCTAGATGCTCCGTATCTTCTGCCTGAACACGTCTTCAGAGAGAAGTGTGTGTGAGTATTTCAGTGAATGTGTTTTTACTAAAGGACTATATCAGTAATCAGCTGATATTAAAGATTTTTTAAATGTGTTGATATTATTAATTATGCAGGTGCATTTCCTCTAATTTTTCATTTACCTTTGCCTTCATCTACCACTCAGAATCAATATCCATTTTTAATGGATATTTATAATGTTGTGAATCCTAAATTTACTTGTAGCCTTTAAAATGATTTATTTATTTTAAAATTCTAACTCATTTAGTCACAGTAGTATTGGATTTTAGTATAGACCATAGCTTAAATCTGTCGATTTTAATAATGAATAGTAACAATGGCATAACTCATCTCAGGTCTCTTTCCTTGTGTATCTGTATGTTTGTGTGTTTGGATCAGGCTCCCAGACTCTTTAGACCGGGACGATGTTGGTTTGTATTTTCAGACGGCTGATCTGGCAGAAGCTCTGTCTGTACCTGGATATAACGTAGAGAGACTGGCTATACCGTACATACCCCAGGTTACAGGTAAACACCATTCTGTTCTGTACAAAATAAAGACATCATCTGATTTAATTCAGTATCCAAGATTAAATCTAAAGCAGCAACATTGCATGCTAATTAACTCTGTATTGGCATTTAATTTTTTAATATTTTTTATTAATATACAAATATAATATTTTCTGCCTATGAAATTACTTTTTTGATTAAGCAATAATATTTCTGAATAGTATAACATTTTCCTGCCCACTCAAAAATCACAGTGGGTAAAATAAATTCTTGTCCTGTTTTTTTCTAATTGAATATTTAATTTCAGATGAAAATGTCACATTATGAAAATAAAATTGTGAATGCAATTTCATGCTGTCTTTAAACAGTTAACCGTACTTACAGCTGGAATGCACTACACATCTTTTGCCCAGATTTTTGGCCTGATGTGCTGCCCAGACCCGGCGCCAGGACACGCAACTTGGGGGGACTTTTATTTTATTTTTTTCAGGGGGGGTAACACTTTACAATAATTAACTAACACTTTAATACATTAACTAATGGAACCTTATTGTAAAGTGTTATGATTATTTGTTATTAAAGCATATATCTTCATAAAACACTGTTAAATTGAACAGAGAAGCAAGCAGCTGTGCATGATTTGGCATGGCAGCCAAAACAAATAATTAATAACCGTTTCCTTACCTAAATCCTGCATTTGGACCCGCTCGGTTGCAAAATCACATCACTCTGTTCTTCTGAAATGATCTTTATCTATATAGTGTAGTAGTTAGCTATCTCTGTGTCATACGTGGCTGCTTGTCAAGCATGAAAAACACAAGTTTTATTTAAATTCTGAATATATTATCGAATACAGCATGCAAAGAGCGCTCCCTTTACATTTATTAAAAACTGTCACTCGTTCATCACGATCTCACAGAGTTCCGTTTTAACCAATGAATGTGACGACACAACGAATCTTTTTTTTAATGTCTTTGTTAGAAAGAATTTACGAGCATGATAGAACTCAGCACTGGACAAAATACGGTGACTGGAGCGGTGAGTGGGTGGATTCCAACCTAAACACCTCTGATTGGACATTGCGTTATACAAATCAACAAACATTTCTGTCATTGGCTACATTGCTCACCTCTGCGAAAGTGCATTGTAAAATCATTTGATGCTTTCCAAAGCAGAAAGGCAGATACACTGGATTGTTTGCAAAATCTATTTCCTTAGGCTACTATTACGAAGAAAACAGATCCTAGACCAGGAGTTATGGGCAGCTTTTCCATCTAAAAGCAGTCAGAAGCAACAGCAGGCAGTTGTATGAGTTAGACTATTGTACATGTTAAACTCACGTCTGCCCATCCCCCTCGGTCTGGAGAGGGGGCCTACTGCTGCCTTTATGTCTACTAGCTGAAAGTCATATCCAGCCTGCAGATTTTGGGCAGTAGTAGTTGACAGGTTTCACAGAAAATCTGGTGTGATTGTATATGATGGGTACAGACTTCAGACTTTGATTCCATCCAGTCAGAGGATATGGCACGTTTGATATTTTGAGCTGATTTGTCAGGCATATCCTACAAACGAAGCGCATGTTTCTGCATTAGATTGTTACGTTTGGAAGGTCTTGAAAGTCTGGTAGTGCTTGATCTTCAGTTGATGCCCAGTTTTTCTCTGTATCCAGTTACAAAGTCGGCGAGTGCATGATGCCTAGTGTTTTAAAATCTGTTCAGATTTTGAAAGTCATGTAGTATATTCCAGCCAAGAACCTGGTGCTACAATTAATCACCAAGTCCCTCTAAAGCTCTAAAATAATACTAATACTAACTTCCTGAAGGTCTTTCCTTGTCACATGAGTATTCACCCGCTTCATTCACTGTTGCCTTCTCTCTGTCTGTGTGTGTTTGCGTTGTAGTCCTGTACACGGTAGGAAAGATTCTGCACAGATGCAAACAAACATCCAGAGGTACCATCATTGAGTTAGTGAGGTCACCTGTCTGTGTGTGTGGATAGAATGGTCAGTGAATAGCAAGAATATGTAGTTAGTCTCTCTCTAGACCAACAGTATGTTTTCCACAGTTATATAAGTAGACTTCCTCTCCTCCGTAGCAGCCGTGACAGATTTCCTGTAGCTCCCCAATGTGTTGTAGAATGAATTTCAGCATTGAGATGAAACATACAGCAGGTATATTGTCTAATGAGATAAATTAGTCCTGTTTAACTGGTTTGGTGTTTTGTACACTGCTGTCATCTGGACGGTGTTACTGGTAGGTTAAAGAGAGAACACACACCGGTTCGAGCTTGTAGTTCAGTAGCTTGGGTCTCAGGGAGAGTGCTGATGAAGTATCATTTGACCTTTTATTGGCCTTTTTTGGACCTGACTTTCTACCAATCGCAGTTGACCTGCTCCACTCGAGAAAACCTTTGATTAGAGGGTTTATTTTACACATAAATATGGACACAGATTCCTTTCTCACATTTTCAGTTCTGATTTGTGTGAAAAAAGGACTAAAATTATTTCATTATAGATATTTATGAATAATATTACAATGAATTGGTGAGATTTTAATTAATATTAATTTCACAATTGTCATTTTTAAATATATTAAATGCAATTTATTAATTATAATTAAAAATGATACTTGTACTATACATACTGTATATAAAATTGTTAATTTGTTAAAATTGTATTCATTTCTTGTGGTGTAAACTTTTAATAGGAAAACATGAAAGGGATGTTTTGATAGAATGTGAGTGTATATAGTTTTCTAAAATGAATTTGTCATCAGCACTCTTGCCCTGAATCTCTCACTTTTACTTATGAATTTTTATTTTGAAACTTATTTTGCTGCCTGTGTTTGTGTGATTTGCATTTCCTTCTGTTTAATAATGCTTTCATGCTGCTTTGCCTGAATATTACATTCATTAAACATGAGCAGTCAGTGAGATTTCACTGGCTGGCTTTGGGAAATTCACCTCACTTCATGAATAAGAGGCGAATTAAACCCATATATCACGAATGCGAATACTGGGTTTAGTTTAGCACAAATCCAGGTCGAACCTGTGCATGGTCGGAAATATTTCAGTCCTTAAAGCTTCAACCATTTATATTATTGACTTTTAACCCACAGATGAAGACCGGCTGCCCCGTAGGAAGAGTTTTGTCGACACGATTTCTCTCCAAGTTGACATCCTTTCCAACAGCTTGCCCGATCAGGTACACTGGACATAATTTAATCATGCTTGTGTTGTTCAACATTACGAATTAGACTAAAGAACATATTTATGTGTTTATCCTGTAGTCTCAGCTTGCAGAGGAGATCACGTTTGAGACCCTGAAGAAGGCCATCGGTATGTGTGGGATTAGTGTCTGCTCAGCGCTGGTGTGTGTTTGTATGCGTTAGCGTCTGATGTCGCGCCATCTCTCTCAGATACCACAGGTCTGGAGGAACAGGAAAGAGAGAGGAGACGGCAGGTGATGGAGAAGTTCCAGAAAGCTCCGTTTGAGGAGATTGCTGCCCACTGCGAGTCCAAGGTAGAGCTTGTGTGTTCTGCCAATCAGCTTGTTTGCATTTAAAACAATTGAAAACAAATGAGGAATGTGCCAATATGATAATAAAGAATTTTTATATATATTAGCCCAATAAACCATATATAGGCATATATGCACTACTGTTCAAAAGTATGTGGACATTTTTAGTTGTTGTTTAAAATTATTGCTTTTATTCAACAAGGACACATTAAATGGATCAAAAGTGACAGAAAGACATTGATAACAGTACAAATAAATGCTGTTCTTTTAACCTTTATGTTCAGTCTTCTAGAAAAAAAAATGTATCAAGATTTCCACAAAAATATTAGGCAGCACAACAATTTTCAACGTTGATAAAAAGAAATGTTTCTTGAGCAGCAAATCAGCGTATTAGAATGATTTCTGAAGAATCTGATGCTGAAGAATCAGCTTTGCCATGACAGGAATAAATTACATTGTAAAATAAATTAAAATAGAAATAGATTTATTTTTAATTATTTAATATTTCACAATATTACCATTTTACTGTATTTATGACTACATAAATGCAACCTTCCAAAACCAATGATGAGAAGTTTTGAATTGGCCAATATATAATAATATTAGATTAGGTATAAGTAAATTTCTATATAGTTAGTTTTTGTAAGACTTATTAATCTACCAAACTCTGCATTGAATAAACCATTTCCTGTCAAGGTGCAAAAAATATGGAGGTTAGCTTAAACCATTTCTGACTTTTCCTGATTTAAAAAAAAAAATCGTTTTAAGATAAACATCATTGGTTTATTAAGTATAATTGGTGTGTCAGTCTGTGTTGTGGTAATTAGAAGCCCTTGACGCAGCATTTGAACTTCCTGTATGTATTTTCAGGCCAACATGCTGCACGATCGCTTGGCTCAGATATTTGAACTCACCATTCGGTAAGTTGACATTTCAGAAAATATAATATTTAATTATAATTTTTGTCATCTAATATTTTCAGCGTGAACTGATATTTGATTGGTTGTTTTGTCTATTCATCTCTAATCAGCCCTCCCCCGAGCCCATCGGGCACCGTGACGGTGACGTCAGGCCACGCCCAGTACCAGTCTGTGCCAGTCTACGAAATGAAGTTCCCTGACCTCTGCGTCTACTGAACCACGACCTTTCACCTTAACTCTATCACACAGACTCAACCTTGACATGTGACCACTGACCTTTATCACTCTTTATGTTTGGTCCTGTGACCTTAAACTCATCTTCATTAGGCACCTTTCACTATAAATGTCACATACATTCATGTCCAGCAGAGAGAAGGGGTGCGAACTGGACAGGCGCTTCATGCCTCTATTCTGCACCAATCAGCACGCAGACATTACAACCAGCTGTCCAATCATACACCAGCTCTATAGAATCATGCAAATCTTATGTGTGTGGTTTTCAGTTTGATTCTTGCACTAAAAGGCAGCTCTAGGAATCAAACTGAGTCTTTTGAACACTTGATTCTTTAGCTTCTTTATGTATTGATTCATAGGAGTCATTTAGAAAATGACTCACTCTGGGTACATTTAAGAGAACTTAATTGCTAGCATTAGCTTAAGTGCTAGTTTATTTTCATTAAGTCATTTCTAAGCCATCATCAGCAGAGAGATTTGAACATACAGTACACTTCTGCTCGCTTGAATCTCTCCTATATAAATGATTACAGTGTATAGTATAGGCTATTTTTGACAAATATATATATATATACTTTTAGATGAAATGATTGCTGATAGTTGCAGAGTGTTATTTGTGTTCTGTTTGCATGGCTTAGCCAATGTTTCACTGCAAACGGTTGTGAGTTTAGGCCTTTATTAATCTACAATTAGCCTTTAACTTCAATGTTGTGGATGTCAACGGGGCTTTTGTTCACCCAGAGTTCTTAGTGATCACTATGCTCTCCATTTTGCCTTCACTGTGTAGAGAAACCAAAACATTTGCTTTTCATCACCAAAGAGCTCCGCCCACGCCCTTCCTTTATGGCCACACACGGCCGATCTTGAGCCAATCAGAAACTGAATTCTCTTTGAGGGCGGGAACTCAAATCTCAGAACAGTTTCTAGAAAACTTAGAACCCGAAAAATGATGGATATCAGTGATAAAATGATCCGCATTCATCAACCAGCTGTTTTTACATCGAGCCACAAGGGCGTTTTTTTTTTTTTGCTTTTCAGGTAACTTTATTCATCTACCTTGGACAAAAAATGTGTCATGCTGAATTCTGACAATTTATTTGTGACTGTTAGATGCTGAAATACTTTGCTGGAAATGTTTCACATCATCTGTGCTTCCTGTGGTGAGAGCTGTCATCAGTTTCAGTTGTGTTTAGCTGGTAGAAACGTGTCTATGCACGACCGTTTAGGACATTTTGGTTGATTCTGAGGTGCTTTTCATAGATTTTGGGGGATTGTTGTAATATGATTGGCTTGTCTTAGTTTTGTGAATGTATTTTTGTGGATGGAACAGCAAGTGAACGGACAGGTGTTTATTCTGCAGATTTGGTGCATTTGTATGCTGATTATGGATGGGATGCTGTTGCCATTTTTTGGCCTGTGAAATCAATGGTTCGACTGTTTGTGACTAGAGACTTCCACTTCATTGTGGAATTTGTATGCACAGAAAGTAAAGAATGTCTTGAATTACTTAAAGGTTCAACTTCAGAGGTGGCTTGTTCTAAATTCGCAATAGTATTGATTATTTGTCTCCTATAATTTCCATAATATCCAAGTTGATTTCTGCAGATTTTCTGATCTGTCCAGTCTGTTAAAGGACGTCTGAGGCGTTTCGAAGTGTTAATGGAAGGATTTCGGTGACAAAATGTTGGTGGACAGGAAATAGTCAGTAGTTGGCCTTTGGCCGTTGTGTTTTTCTCTCAGTAACTTACTGCATTGAATAGAAGTTGCTTTGCGACAATATGCGTAAAATGCTGTGATGAAATCAGGCGCATTATTTCTGTAGAAATATAAAATCATAAATAATTTCTAGAATAATGCAATATATTTTTGGTGTAATATGAAATAGGAATGTGTTGTTTCTCTGACACGTCATCTGTAATGCACCTTTAGAGATGTGTGTGTGTGTGTGTGTGTGTGTGTGTGTGTGTGTGTCAAAGGGATACAATAAGTCTATTTTTTTGCATGCTGTTTTTGTTTTACATCAGTGAAGGGAAATCTTGTTAAGGGTCTTACTGTAATTGCTAATATCATTTTTAGTGTAATTCACAAGATATGTTTTATGGTACTTTAGTATTTATCACATGGCTTATCTGAAACTGATTTTTAGTTATGTTTTATCTGTAACTCAATTTTTTCATTTTTTTTTTTTCTGTTTGAATGAAAGAGGAAAAGAATTAGATGCGGTAGGCTTCAGGTTGATGGTGATGTGTCGATATGGAACAGAAATGGTTTTGTAATCTTCTGTGTGAAGATAGTCCGGAGGACAGGCGTATGTCTACATGCATCATGCTAGATTTGAAATGGTACGAACCACTGCAGTGTTGCTACAATACATGATTATAAAAGTTTCCATGAAATCTCTAGGTGTTAATTAGCCATATTCAGGTTCGCTGTCTGACAGTGTCTGCCACATTAATGTGCAATGAGATTTTATGTACAAGATCTTAAAGTCTTAATAAAGATTTTATATATAAATACTTACTGTGTCTTTTTTTACTTTTGTAAGTTCTCATCAAAGAAGGCCACTTTTTTTTTTTTATTATTAAAATCAGGTTAAATTCAATAAATTGAAAACTACTATGATGTATACTTACAATTATGCCTAAATGTACTTTTAAATAATATTTAAATTATGTATAATTTATTTCACATTACAGTACTGAAAATGATATTTTTTTGTATTACATTACAGAAGGCTACTGAGAATTGGGTGAAAATGTTTCTACAAATAGGCTTCTTTTTCACTTTATGCAATTATTTCATTTTTATTTACGTTTTTTGTGAAACAGGACTGACATTTCTTGATAATCATGAGATTCACCTAGACATTTTTTGCTTGTTTTTGCCTTCTTGTCAATTTTGACAAAGACCATTTGAGAGCAAACCAGTGTTTTTAACTGAAACTAAAACTATTTTTTAAAAAATTGTCAATTAAAATAAGCTAAACTAAAATAAAATATAAATATTAGATGAAAAACTTAAATGAAAATTAAAAACTACATCTTGAAAAATATCAAAAAATTAGTTTAAGCTGAAGTATAAAAAATACTAAATGAAATAAAACAAATAATCTTTACATAATAAATGCCTTTATTTTTAATTACACAGACATCAGTTACAAGTGGATAAAAAATACTGAGAAATAAAAAAATGCTGGCATTTATGATCCAGCATACAAACAGTCTTTTAATAGGTCAAGCACAAGCAGAGGAGGAGCAGCAGATCTTGGGTGATCTTTTGTGGCCGCTGGATACTGAGTGAGTTCAGACTGAGCTTAACTTTTCATTAAATGTGCATGACATCCTTTCTGACTGATTCCTCTATTGAGAGCTCCCTGAAAATATCAAAATTATAGAACAGCCTCACTCTACTGTTCCAGTTCTTCTTCCTCATCCTCTTCTTGTTCTTTTTCTTCCTCCTCCTCCTCTTCTTCTTTTTCCTTTTCTGGCTCCTCCTCTTCCTCCTCTTCGATCTCCAGTTCTGGTTTGCTGTGTGTGGGTTTTTTGTCAAGTGCAGGTGTGTGTGGTTGCACATGTGTGTTCTGTGTGTTCATTTGAGGCCGAGCTGGGGTCATTTCATTGCTCTCCTCACTGGAGTCCTGATTGGCTGATGAATGTGCTGAAAAATGAGGCTTACGGTGGCACGTAGCACGGGACCCAGAACACGAGGAGGTGACTGAGTGGTTGTAGTGTGAACCCGCCATGCACTCGGCAGTCGAACGATCGCAAACGCACTGCAGTCGATCACACACACTCACACCTGAACCTGACACACATACACAACACAATCATTAACACAAACCTGATCTCCAAAGAAGATGTTCGTAATTTTAGTATTTTTGAAGTAGTTTTTGCATGCATTATGTGTGTGTTTGTGTGTGTGATGCCATACATCGAGGCTTTCCATTGTGGCAGCTGATGTGAGCGTTGAGTTTTCTGTTTTTCCTGCAGCCCAGAACAATGAGCTGCTCCAAACAGCACTGCTGCAAAAAGCAGCACCTGACAAAGAGACACATCAAGGATAGTCAGGACACAACAGAGCTTCACTGAATTCAATTGTCTGTGTGTACATCTATATGATATACTGAACACTACCACTCAATAGTTTGGCCACCCTTAACTTATTTTGTGTTTCGTATGAACTTATTAAAGCTTTTGATTGCTTAAATGCTTGAAAAGAAACAACTGATTTCTTTATAACACATACATAGCGGATTTTAGTTTTTATACTAGATATAGATAGATTCAAAAGTTTGGGGCCAGTTTTTTTTTTTCTTTTTTTTAAAAATGTTTTTCAAAGTCTCTTCTGCTCGCCAAGGCTGCATTTATTTGATCAATTATTGCTCAGTAAGTTTGTGGAAACTGTGATGATAATTTTTTCAGGATTCTTTTTTTTTTTTTAAAGGAATATTTTGAAACCGTATAAATGGGTTTACTATCATATTTCATCAATTTATGCCTCCTTGCTATACAAAAGTATTCATTTAAAAACACACACATATATATTAATAAACAAATTATGGACATCAAACTTTTGATAACTGCTTGTCCTAACTTAAACTGAAGCATTTTTTCCAGTGAAGATGTGTGTTTGTGTGTTCTGACCGGTCCAACTGGTCCACTGGGTTTCCTGTCCCCTGCTGCCCACAGTAGCAGCCGTAGTGTTGATACTCGTGAGGACATCGTCCGGTCAGACAGTGCAGCATTTCTCCCAGAGCAGACATGTCCCTCAACACCTGGCCAGATGCACTGTACTGGAGGAAAGAAGTGCTGCACTCTACAAACACACACACACAAATGAATGCAACCACACTTCTTTGATTCTGGCATCCTTTCGTTTCTCTCTCATCATTTCTGTGTCTGTTTGTTACTTATCCAATATAAGTATGTTTACATACATAATAGTTTGATTTCAGCTGCACTAAAGCATTAATTTGCCTTTTTAAATTGGCATGTAAATTGTTTAGTCTGACTGAAAATATACCAGGCAGTTTTGTGAAGTCAGACTAACAGACCTACTGTAAGTAATGCAATTGTAGCTTGACTTTGTGCAGCATGAATACAACAGAGGTGACGTGTATTTAAGGCAAAACTGTGATTTTTTTTCACAAAGATTTTAGGCTTTTTTTCCTTCATGTCTCTTTTAGATTACTGGAAAGACGTATGTATGTATATTTTTGTCCATTTCTCTCTATATTTCTCACCTTCAGAGTCGTCTAGCTGCTGCTGCTGCAGATCTGACAGTCCAGCAGCCTCCAGTAAAGACCAGGCAAACAGCAGCGGCGCCGCCCGTCTCCGGACCCGGTGAGACTCTGGGATACACACACCAATATACACACTGATTTCTCTGGAGTACAAACGGATGTGCTGGAGTGTTTGGAGAATAGCTTAACGTAATTTACCCAAGCAGGCCAAGTTCTTGGATGAACATCCTGCTACAACATTACCATACCAATCAACCAATTAGATTTTAGGAACAGGGTTATCATCTACCAATCGTTTTCCTCTGATTTCACAAACAAGTTTGGACTCTTCACAGTTTCGGGGTTCTCGAAGTGTAAGTGGACTTCTATAGTGGTAAACAGAAACTACTGTACAACAAATATAATTTTTGAGCCTCCATTTGCCCCAATAGCTAGAGAAAAAAAACCTAAAATAGTGTTTAAATGACAAAAGAGGGAAAAAATATTTTTTTACATTGGTCAGAAGAGAGAATGTCAAATTTGCCATCACTCCCTCAGCCATTGTATCAGAAACAGCATTAACGAGTTTTCTGTAAATTAATGCCAAGGTAATAAAACAGAAGCATAGTGTTATAAATCTTTTTTTATATATATATATATATATATATATATATATATATATATATATATATATATATATATATATATATATATATATGAAGGTTTACAGCATTATTAACTGTGAAAATGCGTCATCACATCCTTATATCAGCCTAATTGACCATTTTCACAGACTGTTGAATCAGGAACACGTCCTGCTTGGTTAAAACATATTGTTTTTATTGGAGCCCACCATTACCAGTTTTCTCTGATTCCTGTGAGCTGTCAGATGGCTCTTTCTCTTCCTCTTCCTCAGCTGACTCCTGCTGAGCTGTAGTGGTCAATGACGGCGAGCGGTCCAGGGCAGGAGGTTTCTGGGGATGGGGGGTGGTTTCAACAGCAGCGAGGCCTGATGTTGTGGTCCGTGCGCTGACAGGTTTGTGAGGAGCTGCAGATGTGGTCTTGTGGTTCTTCGTTGGTTTTGCCACTGTGTGAGCTGTTGGTCTTGGTGATAATCTGTGAGGTTTAGGGAACAGCGCTGGAATGATCCACGTGGATGGACTGACCTCTCTGACCCTGGATGGAATCACGGTGGTTTGGGCTTTCACTGATTCATCTTCTTCTTCATCACTTTGTAGATCTTCCTTACTGTCTTTCTTGTGCCTTTCATCCTCTTCAGATAGAGATGGTTTGGTTGTGCTCACGTCGCCTATTAAATCACTCTCTCTGTCAGTCTCTTTATCTTCTTCCTCACTCGTCTTCTCCAGCTCTTTAATCAATATCTCTTTTTCCTCACCTCCTTTCATTAATGTGCGTTGCACCAAAGTGGTTGCAGCTTCTGTGTTTTTATTGGTAGCTGTTGACAGGGTTGTTTTGTGATGTGAGTATTGATTGGTTGTTATTTTAGTGGGTGTGGTCATCAGAACTATATAAGGGCTTTGACTGGCTTTTGTTGAATGTTCTTCTGTTTCTCTGTCACGTGCTGTCATTTCCTGTTCCTCTTCTCTCTCCTCTTGTGACTCGTCCCTCTTTTGCTCTGTTGTGATGTGTAAAAGTGGGCTGACATACAGTTTAGCAATGTCAGTTAGGTCATTAGTTGTAGTATGTGCTGGTGTGTGTGTGACAGGGTTTGAAGTGTTGCTTGCAGGTGACTGAAGTGAGTCTTCATCACTCTCATCGTCGTCCTCCTCAGATGCTTGTGTGTGAGTTGTTGGTGTTGTGTGGGGTGTATAGTGAGGAGTGTGTGCGTTTGGATGCGTGTTTGTGTATGTATCTGGTGACTCTGTGACAGTCTGTGATTCTGTGGTTGCAGTTAGCGTTATGTTAATAGTTGGCTCATCTGTCATAAAACCAAAATATTACAGTCAGAGAACATGCTGAATGTTTTTGCAAATTCATTTTCAGTATAAGAAATCCTCACTGTTTGTGCTCCACTCCATTGCATCGTGGGTAGTAGGGATTTCTTCTTCCTGTTTGTCTCTGCCCGGCTCTTCTGTCGTCAACACAGCAGTAACTAAAATACAGAAAGTGGGTTTTAAGATGAAATGTTTATTTATATATTATAATAACTGTATAATTTAGAATTATTGTGACCCTTCTGTTGAGTTCTGTACATTTTGATTTTTAATGGAAGAATGCAAGGTCTTTGTTGTTGTTTTAGTCCTCATTGACTTTCATTATATAAACAAAAACATGTGAAACATTCTTAAAAATATCTTCTTTTGTGCTGTGCAGAACAGTATTGTTTTTGTTAACTAAACTACAGCTAAAACTATTAGAAATGTACACATATACACATGAAATGTACACCTTGGCAACTAGCAGAAATAAAATAAAAGTTAAAGTTGAAGTATTAATATTACTAAAATTAAAACGGAAATAAATATAAATTAAAACTAAATAACTATAACAATTTTAAAAAAAATGAAATTAAAATGAAAAAATAAAAATATAATACAAAATAAAAAAAAAATATTTATAAATATTAATACTATAATAGTATATAAATAATGCTAAAATAACACTGGTGCAGACAATAGAACGCCAAACACTCTTGGAAGCAAAATTATGCCAGAATTTTCATTTTTTCACATCTCTTTTAATGTGTTTACTCATATTACATACTTGTTCTAAATAATTATTGTACTAAATGAGTTTTGCTTCTGATACTTAGCATTCTTATTGGGTAATTTATGGCATTGGTTCTTGATTTACATCTTTAGTTACTACATATAGACTTTCTTTATTTGTTTTAAATTGCTTAATTAAGAATTAGAAGAAGCCTGCAGCTACAAAAAGGAAAGTATTAGAAATGCTAAGCGCCTTACTTGAACTCAAATTGTGGGGTTTAAAGGCTTGTCGTCATTTAGAATAATTTGATCAAGTGTTTTTTTGAACAGTGAGCAGTGAGTGTACTGGAATTTCAAAGAAGTCCTTGATGTACTGTATAAGTTGAGATAAATTTGTTTGTGACTAGCTAAAAGCTCAAAATGCATAAACCAACACCGTGCATCTGAGGCTGTAAAAACCGGCACACTCTTACCATCCTCATATTCCACTGCCTCCTCTTCCTCTCTCTCAACTATACTTCCTCTCTCTGAGTTTCTGTCCATTTCTCTTTCCTCTGCTTCATTCTCCTGTTCCTCTGGACCTGAAGATGAAGTTCAGCTGAGATCAATGAAGTCTTTAGGTGGCTGAGGATTACTGGAGTTCTCAGAACTAGCGATGTGAGGGAAAAATCACCCTCTGGGCTACAGAAAAGAGTCTAAATATAAGTTCAGTGAAGCGTTTTACCTGACTGAAATATCCCAGGGTACTTTGTGCTCTGGATATTGCTGCTCTGAGAACCATTAACATTGGTGAAGTTACTCACAGTCTCATTCAGTGTGCCATTAACTCCTGGAGACAAAGAGTAAAAGAGGAAGGTATTTTATATGAAATTTAAAAATATCCTTAAGAACAGGGTGTATCTTGTTCACTACTGATTGCTTAAGGTTTCTCATGTACTGTTCTTATGCAAAATTCCAGCTGGATTTTCATCTTGTATCTTATTTATTATAATATTTCTACACAATTATTTAATTCAAATACGGTAAAAACAGTAATATTGTGAAATATTATTACAATTTAAAAGAACTGTTTTCTATAATGAACATATTTTAAAATGTAATTTATTCCTGTGATTCAAAGCTGAATTTTCAGCCGCCTTTTCTCCAGTCTTTAGTGTCACATGATCCTTCAGAAATCATTCATATGCTAATCTGGTGCTCAAGAAACATTTCTTCTTATTATTATCAAGTTGTCCTGCTTCATATGTTTGTGGAAACCATGATTTAGAAGATTCTTCAATGAATAGAAAGTAAAAAAAACAGCATTTATTTGAATTAGAAATATTTCATAACATATAAATGTTATAAATGTCTACTGACACTTTTGATCAATTTAATTCACCAATGCTAATTTCCTATATAAAAAAAATCATAAAAAATTACAAAAGGTTTAGATTTTTTAAATAGCTATTTATAAATGTATATAAAATGTATATGTAATTTTATAATTATTTAAAAACTATTATATTTATTATTATCATTTTTAATAATATATATATATATATATTCAAAATAATAATAATAAATATTATATATATATATATATATATATATATATATATATATTTAATAATAATAATTGATATTTTATTAATATTATTATTATTATTATATATTTATTTTTTTTATAATATATTATTATTATATTTATTCCCAGGGAACACACATACTGATTAAAAAAAATGTATAGCCTGAATACACTGTAAGTTGCTTTGGATAAAAGCGTCTGCTAAATGCATAAATGTAAATGTATTGGTATATTTGTTTATATTAAAAGATTCCATATTTTTGTGCATTACCATAGAACATGATCTCCATGTCGATGTCTGATGGAGAAAGCTCCACCCTGTCTGAGACACAAACCACACTGTTAGATGATCAGTGTAACTAAATCTCTCTCTCTCTCTCTCTCTCTCTCTCTCTCTCTCTCATTCTCTCTCAATCTATTATTTCCCTCAAAAACATTTTGAAATGGCTGGGTTTTTAAATGGCTCATTTATACAGTATACTGTATAAAGCACATTTTAAAAGCAACAAAGTGCTTTACAGCTGTTACAGATATACAGGCAACAATGAAGAGAACAAATACTTAAAAAAGGATAAAACAATGAACTAATATGGGTCTAAACAGCCTCACCTGTTCCATTGACCATATCACTAGTATAGGTATCATTATCAGGTAGATCTGTCACAAAGGGAGAGTCTGAAGGGAACATAAAAGAGAGATGAAAACTATCAAAATGTTCTTATGCTTTCATGTAATATATTTTTGCTGTTACTGTTACCTGTCTGTGCTGTGATTGGTTTGTTATCTCCAACCTGTTTTGTGACTGGATGGTTGGAGCTGATGCAGTCTATAACCATCTGATCACAATGACAGAATCCTTCCTCACAGAAATCCAACATATCTGCAAATGTTGGATACAGAATTGAGGTCAACCAACTGTTTTCTCCACTTAATAGATGCAACTTAATCATGTCATATAAATACTATACTGGTTAGTGACTCTATAGACGGTGTTTTTGTAGGCCAAAACCCAGAAACAAGTTAGCATTTTAGCACTTCTGGTTCCATTTTCTTTAAGTCACTGGGCTTTTTACATATGCTGATTGCAGTTAGGAGTTGTTAAGACTGTCATGATGAACGTTTATAAATGATAAATGTTTGTTTGTCACAGACCTTATTTTAAAAATCGTTTTTGTCGAAAAGGAACGAGGGTGATTTGAAACCTACAAAATTATGTCATCATGGGCTCTATAAGCATATAGTACAAATATTTTTATCCCTTAGTTGGAATTAACTTCCTTTAAGGCTCTTTGAAAGGCAAAAACCTGGTATGTGTGTAGAGATGGTCCTCAATGCAGAACACAAGATCCAGGAGGTGTGGTTGGATCTAGATTCAACTCCGTCCACCTTACATTTACCTAAACCTACCCGTCTCCACCCCCTGATCCCTAAACCCACCCATCTCCACCCCTAAACCTACCAATCTCCACCCCCTGGATGTGGATCCAACCCCGCCCCCTGGATCTTTTGTTCTGCAGTGAGGGGCTTGTGTGTGTACCACAGCTGGAGTTGTAGCTGCAGGTGTAGTTGTTGTATGTTGGTATCCTCCGACTGCAGTTTCTCTCCTTTAGCTCTTGAGAACATCTCCAGTGGGTAAAACAACACCTACAACACAATCACATTCATTTTCATTTTCCATTTATTTGTGTATTTTTATTTATAGGCCTACAGCTTCGCAGAAAATAGGATGGCAAAAGAAAAATGAAAGGAAATGAATGAAAAGAACATTAATGTCCTCTGATCTCACCATAGATTGTTCTTGCACATGTGGGTGTATGTGTGTGCCTTTATATCAAATTATATTCATATGTGTGCATTTGTATTAATATATGCACTTTAATATAAAGTGTGTGTTTGTTTTTTACACACTTCACTGCTCTGCCTGTTTTTATTTTTAATATTCTTTCACCAACTGCATAGAGAAGCAGATAAACAGACAGAAAGAGGGGTGAGAGCAAGCGATGAGTGTGTTGTGTGTGTGCGGACTCCACTGTGAAGTTAATAAATCCATTTAAATTCTTTCTACCCCCTCCTGAGTCTAATTTCATCGGCTTCCCATCTCTCACCGGTCGAGTGTGTCGGCGGGCTGTATGTGTTTGCGCGCGGTGTCCCGTGTGTTTGCGTTGCTGCAGTAATGTCCGTGATTGTCGATGTCCGCGGGACAGAATCCGGTCTCACACCGCAGACTGACCGCGAACTCCAGCACCGACCGCAGGTCATCAAACACGGCGTACAGCCAGGTGAACCGCACACCCAGACAGCCTGTGCGACAAACACACACGAACATACATAAACGATTAATATGTGGTTTCGTTATTTATATAGGCTATATATGAGTTATATATATATGGAAATTACATAGGCTAAGTGTCCGTAATAATTTCTCCTGGGCGTTTGTTTAATTGTTAATGGAACTTACCAATCAGAAGCTCATCAGAACTGAGGTCACTTGCTTCTGGGCAGAAAACAGCAGTGCAACGAACTGCACAAAGAAAAGTGTTTGTCGTAAATTAATGTGTTTGACATAGATAATTCATAAGTTATAACATTCCAATAAACTGAATAATGCAGTGTACTTGTATGTCAACAGAAATAAGAATGTTTGCCCCAAATATTGTACACTATACAAAAAAAATGGTGCTATATAACACTAAAAGTGGTTCTTTGGCTTGTAATCATAGGGGAACCACTTTTGGTGCTGTATAGCACCAAATCTTGGTGCTTCAGTGGTTCTTCAGCAGTTCTTTGGCATGACTGACGGGCTATATAGCACCACTACCACAGAACCTGTTAAGCTCCTGTACGATTCTTCAGCGGTTTTTCAGTGGTTATTTCATGTGATTAAGTGGTGATTAAGGTGCAATATAGCACCACTGCTGTACAAAGAACCTGTTAATCTCCTTTAAAGGTTCTTTACGAGCCAAAGAACCACTGTTGGTGCTGTTTAGCACCATTTTTGCTGAAGAAATACAATGCAATATGGCATCTCTTATGGTTCTACATAGCACCATTTGACAAAGGTGCTGTATAGCACCTTTAAAGATATGATGCTATATAGCACCAAAAGTGGTTCCCCTATGATTACAAGGCGAGAACCACTTTTAGTGCTATATAGCACCATTTTTTTTTTTTTTTAGAGTGCAGGAAATCTGTCTAGTCTAATTCATAATGCATATTTTAGATGGCCAATAAAAACTTTTCTTATTCACACAATTTTTTTGTGTTATCCATTATTAATTTATCTCAAGTTACTTAATACATATAATCCAATGCTTTGGAAGTGGGGGCCCTCTACTCTGTTTAGTGTATTTTTTATTTTTTAATTGGATTTTAAAAACTGTTAATTTGAAAAATTAGAAAAAAAATAGGAATGAAACTAAATACCTATATATTTTTAGTCATGCAACAAACCTAAAAATTAACCTGTCAAAATATTGCATAATAAAATAAAAGAAAAAAGAAAAAGAAATTGATGCAAAATCCAAATTTTGTTTTATTTTTTATTCATATTATGTTTATTTATTTATTTATTTATTTTTAAAACATACTTTTGTAATTTGCAGTGAGTTAAAGATTAATGAACTGGCAGTTGTTTTTCAAAAAAGTGCATTTAAAAAAGTGCATTTTAAACTAAACAAATTGTAGAATTTGATACTAAGTAAAGTTGTTGGTACAACTTCATATTAAAATTGTAAAAGTATTTTTATCCCTGAATATTGACTGTTAAAATAACTGACAAATATGTTGAAATACAACAATATAAAATTTTTACAATATAAAAATACAAGATTTTGGTCTTGCTCTCTAGTAATTTCTTAAGGGTTCTTTCTTAATATACTGTACAATAATATAATAAGAATTTCATTTCTTTCTGAATATACAGTATGTTAAAATGTAATTTAGTTCTGTGATGGTAAAGCTGAATTTTCAGCAGCCATTACTCCAGTCTTCAGTGTCACATGATCCTTCAATCATTCTAATATGCTGATAAAAAAAAGTGCAAGAACTAAAACTAATTATCATGTAAATGTCAGTTTCAAGGTGATGAACACACCAGCACCTTTGCTCCTGACCAAAGAGAGTTTGCATATTCTCACCTTTCTGCAGGGTGAAGAGGAGGAAAAGATACAGTGGCCTCATCTTTATCTGCTACTAAACAATCAGTTGCACCATCCAGTATTCCTAGGTTCAGTCCAGCACAGTGAAGAGGCCAAGCCAAGAGCTTCAGCAATAAGAGACACATAAACCCAAACTCGGCGCTTTGCAACCTCCTTCTAATGCAGGTGCGTGTAATGAGAAAACAATCCCAAAATGAACAAAGGCCTATTTAGGACACTCTAAAAGGTCAAAAGGCAAAAGGCAGAGTGGTCACTATAGTAACAGGGCTGCAGGAAGTACACACTCTTTAGGTTTGTATCACACAAGAGATGAAGTGGGATCTCTCTCTCTCTCTCACACACACACACACACACACACAGAGAGAGAGAGAGAGAGAGAGAGAGAGAGCTCTCTTTTATGCAGGGTAAAGGTCCTGACCCCAGCTGAGAATTTACCTCCTTAAACAACTGATCATTGTGTGTGTGTGTGTGTGTGTGTGTGTGTGTGTGTGTGTGTGTGTGTGTGTGTGTGTGTGTGTGTGTGTGTGTGTGTGTGTGTGTGTGTGTGTGTGTGGACAGGAACTCAGGTGAAGATCAAACAGAATGTGGGGGTTGTAAATGATTCTTTGTGTGTTTTTGGTTTCTAGGGAGTTTGAAATAAGCATGTTGCTAACAATGCAATGCTCTAATAACTCTAAAAATACACAGCACACAAATATTAGGTGTGATAATCCATTTTTAATGACAATGAACACATTTTAGTGATACCTCTCAGTACTGAATGGCTTTTATGAGTATTTTTATATAACATTTTTCCCATCTCATTCAACATCTTTTTTTTTTTTGGTTCAGATGATTTTTGTGTTTTGGTGTAAAACTACATTAAAAATCAGACATGGGTAAATATGTTTGGTTTTATTTAGACAAAGTGCAATTTGGCCACTATAGATGCACAGACTATACAAATTCAATGATGACAATGCAGTTCAGTGTTTGACAGAACCCATTTTCTCTCAAACATACTGTACATAAATTTTAGTTCAGGTGGTTCAGATGTCTGTCACCCACAAATGAACGCAGTTCTCGTCTTACATCTTCACACACATTCTTGCCAGACATTTCTGCTTCAGATCTGAGAGAAAGAAAGAGATTGTGGTTATATTAGTAAAGAAATTGCTCCAACATGAACTTCTAATTGACCTTCTAATTGATTTGTTTCCCAAAAGCATCGTTAGCTAACTATGGTTGTTAGTTCCATTGAACTCTATTGGTAACAACAGAACTTGTGACCATAGTTGTTTTTGGGAAACACACCCCTGGTTATGCTTTATAAGACTCATCAGAGCATGATATTCCAAAGAAAAAAGATGTTTGTCATTGTAATCTTTCATGAAAATGTAAGACAAATTAAACAAATGTCGGCTGGATAAAACTATTTATTTTATTTTATTTTATTGTAATTTAATTGTAACATATACAGGATTCCTTTTGGGTTTTGGAATGGTTGGAATGAATAAGAACCATTCACAAAGCATAATAACTGATTTATTTTTTAGCATTCTTATTGCTTATTTTATTAAAACAAAACAAAAAACTAAGTTAACTAAGTTAGAGAATACTCAATATCTCAATAGCATCCAGTAGGACATTTTATTTTTATTTGATCCCATTAGGATCTTTCAAGACTGATTCCAAATTCTGTACATATTCCTGTAGGATTTGATGACTGGTGCGTTATTGGTGCTTTTCTGCTTCATCAGCTCATGTCTGACATCAGACAATTATATTTGAGGATGGTTGTGTGGTAGGTAAACAAAGCGCTCAAATGTGGCCTCAAATGCCACGAGATTCTCTAAACACGTTTAACAACAGCAGCCTGTGACTTATTCTTCAGTTTCATCGCTGGAGACACACTACAATCAAGTGACTGTCTGCAGCCTATTTCATCGTATTCTATCTTTGTCCAGAACAAAACACACACTCTTCACCATCATTAAGACTGACCTTACACATCATTAGTCCTGTAGGAAGAGTGTTTTAATGGGATCACACACACATACACACACACACATACTTTAATGAGTACAGATCCACATGCAGGTATTCAGACACACACACAGAAACAAATTCTTTAATGAGGTTGCGGTGACCTGTGTGTGTGTGTGAGAGAGGAAAACATCCAGTGTCTCTTTGCTCAGACACATTTAACCACAGCCAGCCGTAGCTTTAAATAAACCAGAACAATTCACTGAGAAACACTAATGAAGATATTAATGATAATGATAATAGTAACGACCCTTTATGGGATATTAAAACTTCAGTCGCACTAAGAACGAGAATAAAACTTTGTTAAACTACAGTATTGTAGAAGAAATGATACATGGTTTTCAATCATCTCAAATTTCTTTCTGTTGCCACTGATGATTTTAATGAACTTTTAGTGAAGGTCTGTGATGTATATTTGTATATGATAATATGATAGTTGTATATTGTATTATACGATAGCATGTTTTGATTTGTTTGCTGTTAGGGTTAGATTTGATGTTGTGTAACTCACTTTTGGAAAAAGTGACTCTCCTCATACGACTGCAGACCTCTGCTGTATGTCTCTCATACCAGCGATGGCTATCCACACAATATCTGTAGAACAAAATATTGACTATTTTGTTTATACCATCAACAATATTGAGGACACACATGGAATTACTGTCTCACTCCCTGATTCTGTTAATTGTATAAATAAATCTGTGGATAATTTGTTGAATTTATTTATTTCAATGGGGTCCAAAAGTCTGTGACCACTAATGCTGAAAACAGTTTTGATTTTCATTTTTGTAAAATGTAATATTTGAGGGAAAAGATGAATTTGTCCATTTTGCACTTGAGAATTCAATAGCAAAGCACTTGAGAGCAGCACTTGAGAATTCAAGTGAACATATTTTGTGTGCTTCAGTGGAAGCAAGGAAACCTTGCACAATGGGGGTCATACAGTCAGTGTCACAAATTTGGTAAGTGACTTAGAAGTATTGAAGAATCTTAAAACTGTATTATCCATTTAAAAAAATGTAAATCTTTATTTCTTAACACACTTTGATTCTCAGACTGTCAATGTGAATTCAGACTTTTGGAGCCCACTGAACTTGTAAGTGTTCTAGCATGCATCTCTATTATTTACGCCCATTTTGTGACTTTAAAAGATGGCCTAAATAGTTGTTGAGTGGTTGTGCAGTGCTGTACCGCTGTAACGCTGCTGCTCTGTGACTGAATCCTCTGCACACACACTGAGAGTAAAACTTGCACAGCTCAAACACACACGGCTGCAGCTTCACTGAGCTGATAGTCGCCCTCCCCCAGATCAGCTCTTCTTCAAGGGTCTCTTTCTGGTCCTCTTTCTCACTTCCTTGATGAAATAGCTCTATTCTCCATGGACATCCTGTCAGAAAAAATAATATCATCACAAAAAGAATGAGGGAGGAAAAAGCACCATCTCCAGAAATGTAGAAAAGATCAGTATGATAAGTTATAATGGAAACCCAAAGTAAACTCTCCCTGAAATAAGATAATGCAACATATGAAAGGATTTCAAGATTTCCAAGTGCTTTTGAGAAGGAACATTTTCACAGCACGCTGCTTTGCTCAGTTGGCTCTGTATAGATATTTTACTTTTTATATGAATAGTTTCTCCTTAATAATATACAGAGACTACTTTAAGCAAGACATTTGTATGCCTACTTAACATAAAGGTAAACGCTGCATCAATGCCGCTATCATGTAGGTAGCTTTATTTTTTTTCCTCTGAGCTTCGCAATGCAGCAACATTACTTCACCAATGGTGTGAATTTGGGGGCGGGTCTATATGTGTTGTTCCGCCCCATTATTGGCTAAATCATCTTTTATAACCATACATAATCAATAATCGCAATTGTGTACATACTATAGTGTAGGAACCAGTGTTGGGGAGTAACTACTTACATGTAATAGAATTAGGTAATTTAATTACAAAATAAATGTAACTGTAATTAGTTACAGTTACTAAGAAAAATGTGTAATTCAATTACAGTTACTTATGAAATTGTTAACGATTACAAAGGGGATTGCATCTGAATATTTTCACACGCAAACACACACACATACAGATTTAATTGCTTTATTTGCCAAATTGCATTGACTCCAATGTTTCAGGAGTTTAGGACATGGAATAGGACACATGCTTATTCGATAATATACATTTTATTTCCTATTTGGGTTCATGCATATGCTTTACTTTTTAAGATTAGCGGTTTATTCCAAGGCATTGTTAGATGTCAGTGTTTCCTGAATAGCTATGGAAAGATTTGATTTCAAAAACCGTATCATAGCTATTAAACTATATCTTGTTATGATTTTAAATCAGTATTTACCCTCAGAACGATCTCAAAGTAAAAAGAGGTGCAAAAGTCTGATTTTGTGGTGGCTGCGATTTTAAATGATATTTTTAGAATCTTAATTCAAGTGATGAAGGATTTTGAAAGTCTTACAGTAATCAGTGTTGAGTACTACTGTAAGGTTAACCCTGTCTGCTTTAAATGTTTGAAAATGATTAACAGTTGAAAACATTCGGTAGAAATTTAGAAAGGTAATCAAAAAGTAATCGAATGTAATTAGTTACTATTCGTTGTATTAGTTATTTTAATAAAGTAATTGGAATAGTTACACTACTAATTACATTTTAAATAGGGCAACTTGTAATCTGTAACCTATTACATTTCCAAAGTAACCCTCCCAACACTGGTAGGAGCTGAACTGTGAACATTGCAAACCATTTTTAAGCCGTCGTTATAAAACAAATAAACAAACAAACAAACATTCACGTGCATCTCACACTGTAAAAAATGACTGAATTTAACTGTAAAAAACTGTAAAAATGCTACAGTAAAAACCTGTTAAATGGTTAACGGTAAGTTCCCCTACTATATGGTTAAAAACTGTATTGGACATTACATGTAATTTTCCGGTAGTATACCGTTTTTGGAAAAAGAATGTATAATTTAATGTAAATGTAAATTGACATTCCCTGCGTTGCATTTCAAATTTTCAAAATGTTTCTTCTTATCAGTTTTGTACATTAGGATTGTTTGTTACATTTAATGTTGTTAAATCAATGTTTATTGCATTATTTAAGTTTCATGTGTGTTACCATGATGGTGTTTAGTGTTTGTGTGAATGACACTGTGCACCTTCTATATATGTTAATATTTAAAAGCTGCTTGTGATGGGCTTTAGTTCATCATGTGACTCTCATCACCACCTGCTTTTGGTGGTTATCAGTGTATTACAAAGCTACAAAACAGATTTCAGTACTTCAATAGGTTGGTATATTAACATTATATCAGTTAATGAAATTACGGTATTTAACTGTAAAACCTAAAATGTTGCTACCGTTATTTTTTTATAGTGAAATTCTGGCAACCACAGCTTCCGTTTTTTTACCGGAAATTTTCCTTAATTTTTTTTTTACAGTGCACAGTATCCAGATAAATACATTAAATTAATTCAGAAATGTCTACTCCTCAGTGGTGGACAAAGTCAACAAATCCTGTATTTGAGTTAAAGTACAGATACTCTGATTAAATATTAGTCTCTTAAAAGTTAAACAGATATAGGCCCACTTGTTTTTATTTGGGGATGCTAGTGGTGCAGAAAGTATGCTCTTCACATGTAAGCAATACTGTAGAATGCTACAGTACCTCAGTGCAAAGCTGCTTTTACATTAGCTTGTGGTGCCATCTAGTGGTCATCTCTATTTTAATTTACAGGAATAAATGTCCACTTAAGGGGTCGATGAGGGCTCTCATTCTCTCTCTATGTCTTCCGCTCTGAATGAGGGCACCTGTATCGAGAGCTGTTGACATGGGCAGCAGGTAAGCAGCTCAGATGTCTATGATTCATAGCGTGCTCTCTCTTGCATATGCTGCGTCCTCTTTGTGTTGACTCGATGAGACAGACGTAAGTGTGTATATATTGATTTTTAATGTGCTTTTAACCTTCCTGACCCAGCCAAATCAAAACAATCTCCAGGGAAAATAATGGACCGTTGCTATGGATACTATCAGTGGCTCCGGCCTGACTCCATTCAAATCAAATCATTGTCATGGCAACAATAACATTAACCCTGCTCGGGCACCGCTGTGCCGCCGTTGCCGCTTTAACAGAATAAAGGGTCAAAAATGTCAGATTCCATTGTGTGTGTGTGTGTGTGTGGTAAAGGAGGGTCTTGCCTGGTTTTTCTGTATGAGATACTTTAGAAAGCTGCTGGATGCTTGTCGTAGTTGTTTGTCTCCGTGTTGGCAGTGAAATTGTCACAGTCATCATTGGAGCGATGGTATTTGTGGTTACCGGTACAGCTTTTGGCTGGGTGATGATCACAGCAGTTGGTGGGTGAGGTGAGGTTGTGGTGGTCGTTACAGTGACAGTAGTTTCAGGAGCTGCTGTTGATCTAATAAGAGGTGGTGATGACATTGTAGAGGTTGGTACTGTGGAAATAATACAAAATCAAGCTGTTAAAGCAGTTTTTTCTCCGAGGTGTCTGCTTCAGCACACCAAACTCCTTAATAGTCAAAATACCTCTGCTCCTGTGGGAATCTGTACTGGGAGTGCTGGAGGAGTCTGTACTGGCTTTAGGCCATAGTACCAGGTCACTAATGTTTGGAAGGTCATGCCACACTACTGTAGATGTAAGACAGGGCTCTTATTGGTCAGTTTACACACACACACACACACACACACACACACACACACACACACACACACACACACACACACACAATACAGTGTATTATATCATAGCTGACAACAGACACTCATAAAAACAATAATATGCTCTCTGAACTCACTTACCAAAGGGCAGCAATGGAAATGTCATATTGCCTACAGAAAAGCAGGAGAGAAAAAATCATAGAATCTGACCAGCACATTTCTAAACATATAAAGCGATGAAGTAATAAATGTAAGTATGTGTGTGTTTGTACCTCTGGGTATTTCCTCTGTGATGGTCTGATTAAACAGAGGTCTGACTCTGCCCATGTCCCAGAGCTGAGACAGATCACTGTCTGAACACATGCCTTAATTTTAGTTTCACTTTTGCTTTATTTTCTGTTTTATTACATATATTTTGATAACCTAGTTCATTTAAGACTTAACATACAAAACGTGCATGAGAGCAGGGATAATTGTCAGTAGTAAATTTATTTAGAGTGTACTTATTTAATCTTAAATGAATTAAGAAATAACGCCGTTCTTTTGCATGTTTGGTTTATTAAAATAGTAAAATAAATCGTGCATCGTTTCAAATAATGAATTCTCCTTCAAAAGTTGTTTTTGGCCTGATATGGAAACAATGATACTTAAATCTGCATTGCTCTTGTCTACATGCTTTTGTGAAAGGAAGTTGGGGTTTTGTAATGAAATAAGCAGGAATAATGGTGACAATTTTAAATTTGAGGGTGAATTATGCCTTTATAATTATTTTAATAATAAACATTAAAGCTGCAGTATGTAACTTTTTTGTTAAAAATCAAAAACAAGTTATTGAGCAAGTACATTAGACATCAGTGTTTAAAACTGTCTCCTTACCTTGCCCCGATTCACAATGGTAACCTTATAATAATGATTTATAATTTTTATAAGTTATGGGTCCGATTTCGCATGAAATTTGTTTTTTTTTTCTGCTGTCAGGTAAGACATTTCAGTGACTCAGTAGCTAGCCAACAATAGCCCATTTCTTTGATTGTTTCAGATATGTTTTGAGCTTTTGTTTTTGTTGGTGGTGGTTTAAAGGAACACTCCACTTTTTTTTGGAAATAGGCTCATTCTCCAACTCCCTCAGAGTTAATAAGTTGAGTTTTACCGTTTTTGAATCCATTCAGCCGATCTCCGGGTCTGGCGATAGCACTTTTAGCATAGCTTAGCATAGATCATTGAATCCAATTAGACCAGTAGCATCGCGTTCAAAAACGATCAAAGAGTTTCGATAGTTTTCCTATTTAAAACTTGACTCTTCTGTAGTTATATCATGTACTAAGATCGGCGGAAAATGAAAAGTTGCAATTTTACGCAGCGCCTGAAAGTAGTCCCCAGCTAGGTAACTAGTTATAATATAGCTGGGGACTACTTTCAGGCGCTGCGTAATATCCCTGCGCCTGCTGCGGCCATGGTACGGCAGCAAAGTTCCTTGATTATTATGCCGGAATGAGAGTATAGTTCTTAATCATATCAGCCTAGAAAA
Organism: Acrossocheilus fasciatus; assembly: GCA_036784905.1. Lineage (NCBI taxonomy): Eukaryota > Metazoa > Chordata > Actinopteri > Cypriniformes > Cyprinidae > Acrossocheilus > Acrossocheilus fasciatus. The sequence continues at coordinate 27,910,287 of CM071939.1, forward strand.
TCGCAACTTTTCATTTTCCGCCGGTCTTAGTACCCGATATAACTACAGAAGAGTCAAGTTTTAAATAGGAAAACTATCGAAACTCTTTGATCGTTTTTGAACGCGATGCTACTGGTCTAATCGGATTCAATGATCTATGCTAAGCTAAGCTAAAAGTGCTATCGCCAGTCCCGGAGATCGGCTGAATGGATTCAAAAACGGTAAAACTCAACTTATTAACTCTGGGGGAATTGGAGAATGAGCCTATTTCCAAAAAAAGTGGAGTGTTCCTTTAAATTGCACAAATTTTCTGCTAGTTATGAGTATTTTCTGACTGAGCTATCATTAGATTTAAACATCCGTAACGTGATTTATTATAAAACATTTGCAATTCCCTTTGGTCAGAACAAAAGCGGCAGATAAAATACTTGTTGAGATGACATTTTTTCGGAGAGGAGCAGTACAGAGGCAAAACCCACATATAAAAATAACTCCGCAAGTTACTTGCATTTTTATATTAGAAACAGAGATGGCGATAGAGGCAAAAGTTACATACTCTAGCTTTAAATATTTATACATTTTATAAAATATATAGGAAATAAAAGAAGCATGCGGCATTTAGAATGAATCATTTTTATAAATCAATTAACATTTGAATTATGAGTATGCATACTCAAACTCACCTGACTTTCCAGCCATGACACAGATATAGATGCAGTCAGAGCTGTTCTTCTGACTGACTGGAAGAATGATAATAGCACATACACAAGGCAAAATGACACTGATGTAGTATGTGAGGAGCTCCAACACTACAGCTTTATAGTTACATTAGTGCAATATACAACATTGCATACAGGGGTGTGTGTGTGTGTGTGTGTGTGTGTGTGTGTAGGTGATTATAGTTGGTGCTTTACCTGAGAGGATAGAGCTGGACTTAAACAGCTCTTGCAGGTAACTGGTGGAGTTTCCCATTACATCCAACAGAATAGCTGTGAAATCTGAAAAACACTAAAGTGATTAGATAGATAGATAGATAGATAGATAGATAGATAGATAGATAGATAGATAGATAGATAGATAGATAGATAGATAGATAGATAGATAGATAGATAGATAGATAGATAGATAGATAGATAGATAGATAGATAGATAAGCAATCAGTGTATAGTGAAGAAGGTTTTTCACCTGTGAGGTCATTGGTCTTGTTTGTCAGACAGTAACAGTATCTCAAGGGAAATAAGCTGCTCTCAATGTCCTGAAATTCTGAGACTACACACACCCATACATGTGTACATGACGCACAGATACACACATGCAAACACACACAGAATTACATCATATTTGTGCCATAATGGTGCTGTAGTTACAGTGTGATTTGGCTGTGTGGATAAGGGTAGTTACTGTTGTAGACCAGCAGAGTGAGCTTGTGGAGAGAGAGTGAACTGTGTGACGTCACACTGAGTAAGGAGAAAAGATGCTGTGAACCTGAAAACATAACATTTTAAGATGTTTTTGTGTGTGTTTAAAACACTCACCAATTATTTCTGTCTATTAAAGGCAGGGTAGGTGATTTGGTTCATAAACATTTTTTGTTATACTGGTTGAAAATTTCAACAAGTCTCTAAGCAATCACTAAGTTAAGTGGTCTAAATTTATTTATATGTATTTATATCGTCTGTGGAAGGTGTAGGACCATAAAATGTTTGTCCAATCAAAATATTCAGTCCAAACATTAAGATTTATTTAAAAATATTACTTATTTAAAAAATATTACAAAATCTTAATAACCCCAAACTTTTGTGTACATGTAATATTTATTTTAAATTGGCTGGTTCGTGCAAGTAAATTTATTTAAACTGGTTGTTGAAAGTTCAAATAGATCGTGTTATGTTCTGTAATTGCTGTTAATAAATCTGACAGAAAAAAAATATGCTAAAGTTTCACCTTTAGGGCTACAACATCCTGGCAACATTTTACAAAAATTAACCATGGTTTTATTACAGTAACCACAGTTTACCACAGTATTTGTAGTAAAACTGCAGTAACCACAAATTTACCATGGTAATAATAATAATAATGCATTTTAGTACTTATGTAACACCATGTTTATTTTTCTTGAAGTACCCTCAAAGGTACACCTTATCTAACCTTAAAACAGGTATTTTGTGGTACTAATATGCTCCCTTTTAGGGGTATAGGTGCACCTTTGAGATTACTGCCCCAGTAAATGGCTAAAATACAATTTTAGTATATTTTAGTGTAAACAAAAAAAGGCCTATGAAATGTAAAAAAAATATTATTAAGTGAGTATAATTACTGATTATATTCTTTTAATAATTTAAAAGATCAATTTAGTGTAGAGGTATCGGTATCGGTATTGATGATACTGGGCTTGAAAATATCGGTATCGGATCGAAAATAAAATAAGAGGTATCGCCCATCCCTAGTGTGTGTGTGTGTGTGTGTGTAATACCTGGTTGTGAAGCATTGATGAGTGTGTTGACGAGTCCAGTAAGATCTATGGAGGCGGGGTCAATGTGCTCGGCTGGGATCTCTGGGTAAATGAAGATTACACTGATTTATACCTCGCTAAATGTATTTATCGATCTGCAAAACCATTCTTTACAGCCCTGCACAATCCTCCTAAATCACATACACAGAAGTAGACCCTGTACATGAACGTCATTACCAGGTTTCACCACCACATTCATCATTTCACATGCACCTAATAATTAGGACTAAATGCCTGAGCAAGTAAAAGCATTTTAAACCCTTCATATACAGTGATTGCAATGATTCATGCACTTAACAGCCTTCATAAGTGTATCTGTACATTAAAAGCTCTGTACTGTGCATGTGACTGTTTCTGATTGGTGCTTGTCCTCCATGAGAGACTCTGATTGGTTACCTGTTGACACAAGGAGCTCTCGTTTTTCTGTGCGGATCAACTTGCTTTGTCTTATAACTGAAAAAGACATATTATTTACCTCTTGACAAGCAAATATATTAATGCAAAGATTGTCTTCTTTATTCTACAGTTACTAACCTTGTGCATGAATAAGGAACAGTGTTACTATGACAGCGCATATTCTGATGCTGATCCAATGTTTCAGTTTGAGTTTAGCCATCTCTGCAAAACAAACACAGTAAAAACCTTACAAACAAAGCTTACATTTTTGGAACTGTTTGTACCTGAATAAATTACATATAACCTACAAATGCACAGTAATGAGAACATACATTTTATGCAGTGAGATTTCAGCAACAGAGCTGAGATTGTGCTGCCCTCTACATGTGAGTAATGCATGTGAACTTCACTACCTAACTACTAGCTTGTTTAAAAAGAAATAAAAATATAAAAATATTTAAATCAAGCCTGGAATGCCTTTGATTATTTCAAAATGCATTTGAAACACTGATCTTTTGTTATTATTATTATTATTATTTAAGGTACAGTATTTTCCCTTTCATAGGCATTATTTGCTTTTAACTTTAAGTAGGATTATTATTATTATTATTATTATTATTATTATTATTATGTCTAATAATATTAAAACACAGTTTGTCCATTTATGATAAGTAAAAAACTAAATCAGTTAATTGAAATAAATTCTCAATTTGAATCATAAAAACATCAAACATTCAGCATCATACACAAAATAGCTGTAAATTATGCAGAAAATATGCAATAAAGACAATGAATACTCTACAATGCATAAGTTTTTTTTTTTAATTCATTCATTCTATTAATGGTTATTTATTCCACAAAAATCGCACACACACATTATGTAATATGCTTGCCAGAGCTGCATTTATTTGATTAAAAATACAAATAAATATAGACTTTTTTCCTCACTGCTGTGGACATGTTTGCTAAGTATGACAGATTTCACACTTCAAATTAATCTCCACAGAGACTGGATCAGTCACTGCAAACTCAATTAGTCTGAATCAGCGGCTCTTCTCTAGCTCTGTACACAGATCATGATGTTCAGAAGTTAAAATGAGCGTTTCACTGCTGAACAAATATGATTAAAAATGAAAGACTTCATTAGTAGCATTACAACAGCACCAGCTCAATCCCCAAGAGAAATTTAGCTACAAAAATCCTTTTAACGCCGGTCTGGAATAGCTACAGTTAAGATTTCGAATCTTTCAGTCAATCTTTCAGATTTGGTCTAAAGACGCCTAATGTAATTCCAACACAAATGGAGACAGAAAATGGACAGATAAAGAGAGAGGAAAAATAATTTTCAAAGTTTCTTATTAATTACATCTGATTATACTTCTATGAATATTTGACATAGCAGACATTTACCACCAGTTAAAATAATAATAATAATAATAATAATAATGAAAAATAAGGTGCTTTCTTTCATTTTTTTTTAAACTGAACTATAAATAAATATGTATTTGCATATATACATACTTAAATTTATAAATAAATGAATAATGATGAATAAATAAATCAATCAATTACAAAAATATTATAAAGAGATAGTTACATCTGAAAATTTCCACAAAGACAGAATCATTTATCCAAACTATAATTTCACTAAAAATAAAATTAATAATCATTTAAAAAGCAGCATAAGTTCATAAAGTGGCAGTGAGAGATCAAACACAGAGAGCACGAGGAAGAGTGTGAACTAAACAATAAAAAAAAAAACCACACTCACCTGCAGAAGAGAGACGCAGACACTGCAGGACACAGACAGCCGTCTGCTCGCTGTCCGCTGTCTCTCACACACTCACACACAGAACCAGCAGGGCATCATGGTCCCCGGAGAGGGCAACAGGCTGTAATAGCCCTCCAGTGTGTCACCTGAGCTCAGCTGGCAAACACAGAGGACCTGCTCTCAGCCCAACACACACACACACACACAGATACTCTCACAGATATAGAATCGTTCTCTTTCTCTCACACACACAATCACAAACAAAGAAACTCTCACAGATATAGATTCTCTCCCTCCCGCTAAACGTAACACACAGTTATACAAACTCACACACATGCCAGTTTCACTGTAATGGTTTCATATGAAATTTTCACTTTATTTGGCCGAATTATAGTATAGCCTCTTTTCTCTTGCAGATGTAGCAGTCCAAAAATCCATGAAGTTGACGCATTTGGCCTTTCTTTAAATACGAAAATCACGTGTCCTGTACACTACGCCTCTCTTCTCGTGCACATTCTGTTTGGCAGCGTATGGTTTCTGGGACGGTGCAAGGCCTGGGAAACTCTGTTGTCCTGGAGACCAAGAACTAGGCAGAGGGCCATTCCCACAACAACCCCTCTACTTGTGTTCGGCACAATATTTCCAGCTATATTCTCTTATTGTGACTCTACTGAACTCTGAACTCAGTGGCAGGAGATGCTAAATGTCGGTTCAGCTGGAAATTTTTAGTGTCGTGTTTTACAAGCTACACGTTACTTTCAGTTACTGTTTTTAGGTATGATTAACAGGATATTAAATTTAAACCAAAAAATCGAATATACTGTATATCACCAATCACTACCATTCAAAAGTTTGCAATCACCATATTTCACTAGTAGTTCAACCAAGAATGAAATTTTCCTTAAAGTTTACTCACCGTCAGGAGTTTATTTCTTCATCAGAACAGATTTGGAGAAATTTAGCATTACATCACTTGCTCACCAATGGATCCTCTGCAGTGAATGGGTGCCGTCAGAATGAGAATCCAAACAGCTGATAAAAACATCACAATCCACAAATAATCCACACCACCCCAGTTCAAAATGTCTTGTGAAGCGAAAAGCTGGGTGTTTGTAAGTCATAACTGAGGACTTCTAATTAAACGAGAACAAACTGCAATGTATATTTTAATATATCTTTATTACTAACTGGTGCAATTTGAAGATTTAACATAAAAAATCAAGTTCGTCATAACATTTGCATATTATCTCATCAAATTAAACTATTAAAACTGGCCTTGACCAGAATGTAAATAAAGATTATTATTCAAAAACTGGAATGAATATAAGAGCTTAGAAGGCCACTAGTGTGAAATCATTTCATCTGAAACCAAAAAGAAGAGAACGAAAACATCATTTGTTGGGTCTTTAAAAGGATAATTCACAACCGAATAGGTCCTAGGAAAATGAACAGATGCTTTACTGATACCACCGAGAGCAAAACGATTATGGATGGCCTAAAAAGCAAAATGATGGCAAATTTGATTCATGATGAAGAGAATGTAATGACCAGCAGAGAGGGAGCGGTGCTCTAAAAGGCCAAGGCACAAACAATAAACAGCAGTGTATCTGTGTACATCAGTAGTCTGAGATCAGAATAAACAGCAGTCAGTAGTCAGAGAGAAAATCAGATAGCAGTCCTTACTTTCAGAGAGCAGGTGAATAATAATAATAATGCACAGCTGTTTGGTCTGAGATAATAATTGACAGTTTTTAATCCAAGATAAAGTGTATAAAGACATTAATGGGCCGCTTTACTGGGCTGATTTGTGACTGATTTGGGGATGGTAATGGACAACGGTGTTTGGACATTGTGTTTATTGACTAGTTTGAATTCAAAAGTTGATCGTAGGGTTTATTCTGGGATAATGACAACCGTATTTAGTTTGTGATCATGGATATTTGAGTTTAATTTGAGTTTAACAGTGTTCAGTCTGAGATGATGACGAGCGGCAGTGTTTAGTCTCATGATCGGTTGATTATAGGATGGTTAATGGGATAGTTCACCCAAAAATGAAAATTCTGTCATCATTTACTCAACTCTCACGTTGTTTCAAATCTGTATGACTTTCTCACAAAAGAAGATAGTTGGAAAAATGTTTCAGTGTTTTGGACCCCATTGACTTGTATGGACAAAAACGTTCTTCTTTTAGGCAAAATATCATCTTTTGTGTCCACAGAAGGAAAAAACTTCTTTTTACTGCCTTGACCTCATCATAACCCCAGGCTTATATCAGACAGAGAAGGAAAGAATGGAACAAAGAGAGAGAGAAAAAAATACAATGGTTAAAATTACCAATAAATTAAATAACTAAAACTTTAAGAGTAATTGTTCATTTCCATTTTATGGCTTTTTTTCTCTGAATTCATACTCTTTTTTTCTTTTCTTTTTTTTTTTTACAGGTATACAGATATCAGTACTAATATTAGTACTATTTATCTCAAACCCTAAATGCAAGTTGCAAAATTTGATTTGTGCAAGATTTACTGAGCATCAAATCCCTTTACTAGGGAAGTAGATATACCCAGGGGCAGGGTGGTTATAGTTAACTAAAACTAAAACAATAAAAATAGTTTCAAATAAATGTTAACAGAAATAAAATATAAAAAACTCAAATTGATCTTATTTCAGTCATTTGTCATTTTCATTTAGTTTAACTTGATGTACTACGGTAATAAAAAAAAACACAACTTTAAAATGAAAATGAAATGGAAAATGCACACACACACACACACACACACACACACACACACACACACACACACACACACACACACACACACACACACACACACACAAAGTAATTTAAAATATAAAATTCTAAAACTAAATTTTACAACAAAACCAGTCAGTAAATTCACATTTGAACACTGAATTTACGCAGGATCTGTTCAATGTGAAACCTTTTGGAAGACCTAAGTATTTGTTTTGGATTAAAACATTCAGTAAGTGTAATTATTAATTATTGTAATTTGATAGGTAAACTGGTCAATGTTAAAAACTAATTCTGCTGTGTAAGGATAAAGTTTGGTCATTTCCCACAGTTAATTGACCCTGGAATGATCCGTGCGATTGATGTAGGGTTACCGTAAGGAAACTGTAGTTATCACGGGAACGCTGGTCCCACGGTACAGCGGCAATATTCATTGAGCTGGCAGTTTTATGTGCCGCTCACAGACAGGATGTGCTCATTGGTTGGATTAAGGCCAGACACTTGAGGAATTCCTAACTGAGGCTCTGCTTTTGGTCCTTAAACGGCTAGTGGCGAAAATATGACATGTCCCAGAGTGCAGTTCATGCTGACCAGAGCAAAAAGGTTTGTACAATCTGCAAAAAGGAACTAAAAACGAGCTCAAGATGTGCAGAGAAAGAAGCTTCCTCAAACCCAAGTATTCGAAACGAAAGCAAGTGCAAACCGGAGGAGACGTCGATACATTTAGCTGCTCCGTGGATGAGTCATGCAGTCCATGCATATGAAAAGATGTGTAAATAGAAAAATAAATGTTTACAAAAATGGCATAGCATCTGTTGTGTTCTCCTTCCTTAAAGTTCCCAGTCAAATATAACCACACAGTCTCGATCTGCCGAGTGCAGTGTCTACCACTAGAGATAAAACGCATGCATTCCATGCAGTGCTCTTTGCTTTGCAGGGGTAAAGCGCGACGTGGATACATATTTAGATATGACGAGTATTATGTCTGTGTCGTTTTGTGCTGTACAGAGTCTGTAGTCTTTAGAAAGAGTGAGTGAGTGTGTGTGAGTGCGTCTTTAGGGTGGTGTTCCCCACGCTCCATCAGAGTGGAACCCATCTCCGGTGGACGAGGGTGGAATAGGTCCGCTGGGGGTAAAGGGATCAGTGTCTGTATCCGTCTCACCCTCGGCTAAATAGCGGCGGTCGCGGCCCCAGCTCGACCCCGCCGTTAACCCTGAGGTCTTGCCCGTGACCTCCTCTTTCTCAGCGGAGATGCTGAATCCGCTGGGCGAGCGTTCCAGCTCCTCGTGAGTGACCGACAACAGCGACAGCGGCGTTCCCACCCTGCGGCCTCCCGAGGACGGGGAGTGGCTTGGCAGTGGGCTGATGGGCAGGACAGTCGGTCTGGGCGGGTTGGCGTCGGAGCGCGTGTAATGCGGCGTGTTGTGCGGCGGCAGGCCGTAGCTGCAGTACACGCGGTCGCCTGCGACGCTGACGGTCAGCGTGGGGTCGCAGCGCTCCAAGGTCATGTGGCCGGGACCTGTGAGGTCATGTTGCATATGCATATCCACCAGGAAATCCAGTTTCTTCTCCATGTCTTCCACCTGTGAGTGAGGCGACGACAGAGTTTAGCAAAACAACTTTAGCTAGGCCACACAACCAGCTGTCAGAGCGCACGCAGTACCTGTCTCTCAACACGCACAAATCTACCCATCATGCTTTGGTCTTCGGGATCTGGTAGGCTTGCTTTGGCAAGATACGACTCGTGTCTGAGAGAGAAAAATGGAGAGGGAATGTAAATCATATTATTAAATATGGTTGTGGTTTTATTAGGGTTATGCTCTAGCAAAATAATAGTGTAGCTTTAAATATAGTGTTTATTATAGATTTAAACAATAAAAATATAAAAATAAATATTCCTTAAAGTTTGGTGAGCTTTTACCTTGGTGACTGCTGGGTGGGGTACGGAAAGGGTGCTTTCTGGGGTTTCTTGTGTTTTGGAGTGAGAGGTGGTCCTGGTGTCAGGATCAGATCTAGTCTACAAATGAAGCAAACAGCAAATATTAGATTATTTTACTCAAATGAAAATTATATGTTACAGATTAAACGATGCAAGTGAACAATTTGAAATGGAAAAACGTTTGACTCACTTTATCATCATGAAGTCATTTAAAAGTTTTCTATAGTATTTTTTTGAAAATGTGTGTTACCTTGTCTGTAGATATTTGATTCTGGTGAGCATGTCCAGGTGTCCTGCAGAATACTGCTCAATCACATCCTTTACATCATACGGCCTCAGAGTCTCCTTAAAACGCTTCTTACTCAAAAGGAATATTATGATCCTACAAAATGAGAAAAAAGAGAGAAGTTCTTTAATGTCTTTTGTAAGTTGTTTTGGATAAAAGCATCTGCTTAATGCATAAATGTAAATGTAATGCTAACCAAGGCTGCATTTATTTGATAAAAATACAGAAAAAGTAATTTCATGAAATATTACAATTTAAAATAACTGTTTTCTATTTCAAAATATTTTCAAATGTAAATTATTCCGGTGATGACAAAGCTGGATTTTCAGCAACCATTACTCCAGTCTTCCCTTCAGATATCATTCTAATATTCTGATTTAATGCAATATAAAATGTATTATTATCAATGTTGAAAACTGTTGTGCTGCTTAAAATGTGATAGATTTTTTTTTCAGAATTGTATGAATTAAATGTAGATTTTTTTGTAAAAATGTAAAACAATTTACTGTTACTTTTAGTCAATTTATTGCTGAAAGAAAGAAAGAACGAAAGAACAAAAGAAATAAAGAATGAAAAATTCAAGAAAAAGTAAAAAAAGATCACAAATGGTTTTTAAGGGTTATGGACACAAGATTTAATATTTGTGTACCGCAGTGCTCTTATGACTAATTTGAGGGTTGGAATCATCTCCTCCAGCAGTATGTCTGGTGGAAAGCCCTTCTCCTCAGGAGTGGGGTCAGGTAGACCACCTGTATCTAACGTGAAACAACAAAACAAGGTTAGATTAATTGCATTGTGTAAGTGTCTATTATACTTATGTATTTATAGGAGTATCTATTATTATAGTGTGTAAATTGCTAAGAGTGTGTATATGTATGTATACTGAGTATGCATATTAACTGTACAAGTACTGTGTATGCACTAGTTAAAAAGTTTAGTACTTTAAAGAAGTTCAGCTTTTAAAAATGCATCTTGAGTACAGTATGTGAATGATGTGTGTGTGTGTGTGTGTGTGTGTGCGTGTGTGTGTGTGTGTGTGTGTGTGTGAGTGTGTTTGGGAGTGTGTCGTACCCTCTGAGCTCTGTCTCAGGGCGTAGGCCTTCATTCTGAAAGCAGTTCTGAATCTCTCTCTGTTACTGAACCCTGCTGGTTTGCCCTCTTTTGATGGACTCTCCTCAACCGCCTCTGCTGGCCCGCAGTTCCCTGACACACTTTCAGGATTGGCAGCAGGCATCATCACACGGGCCCTTACCGTCGACGGTCTCGGGGTCGACAGCCGCACACGTTCCAACAAACTTAACTTCTGACTGAAGAAGAGACAGAATAACAGATGAGTTGAATCTCAGAGCTCTGAACGCATTTAGTTAATATTCCTTATCATTTTGTAATTCTTATTGAGTGTTCATCAAAAGACAAAACAGTCTCTTTGTTAGAAATCAAAAATGGGAGAAGAGCGGATGCTGATAGTGTCGTACAGCACAGGTCAAGTTAACAAAATCACAAAATAGAAATTATTTCCATTGACATATGGTTTCAATTTTTAATGAAAAATATCTCTTACAATATATATATCTCTAACAGTATATATATATATATATATATATATATATATATATATATATATATATATATATTAGTGTTGTCAAATGATTAATCGCATCCAAAACAAATTTTGTTTACATAATATATGTATGTGTACTGTGTATATTTATAATGCCTATATAAATACACACACATGCATGTATATATTTCAGAAAAATATGTTATGTTCATATATTATATTTATTTATAAATTATATGAATATAAATATAGACATGTAAATACATGTATATCAAAATAAATACTGTATGTGTGTATATTTATATATACATAATAAATATACACAGTACACACACGTTATGCAAACAAAAACTTTTATTTTGGATGCGATTAATTGTGATGAATTGTTTGACAGCACTAATATATATATATATATATTAGGGTTGTCAACGTTAACGCGCATGCAATTAATCTAAAAAATGTAATGTGTTAATATTTTTTTAACGCAAATTAATCATTTGATGAGGTTTGACCCCAACTACTTGCCGTCATCGCAGCGTGGAAGGTTATTTATCATTGTGTGATGAGGGTACAGCACCAGTGTTGCCAGGGTCTTTGGGTCAATTGGGCTATTTTGAAAATACAGTCGCGGGAAAAATTACAGAGCCGTGGGTTGCGGTTTTTTGGGCTACTTTTATAATGTACCGTGGCCGTCCAAAGTGTATATAGACAAATAAAAATTAAAATAGATCCTTTTAATACTGTGTATTATTGTCACAAATACGGTCTGTGGCCTTCTGCCCGATAGCCACCAGAGGTCGCCCTTCCATCGATTTGACTCGGACTACAATACCCATCATCCATTGCACTGACCACACACACACAGCTGATTGCGCTGATCACACAGTTTACATAAACCATGGACTTCCTTGCACAGATCGCCGAGTATTGTCTAACGTTTGGCACTCTCCTAGTGGTAGCTGCTTTACGGAGCCATTCTGATTTCCAGTCTCAGTCTTAGACAACAAGGTAATACAAATAAACTAGACTGTCTCTTGATCTTCTGCCTTTGTATCTTGGATTAACCCTTTGCCTGCTGTTTCGGACTCTGTTTGCACCTCGCCTGGATTATTGCTCACGTTACTGGATTACTCCCCTTGTCAAGCCCTCTGGATATTGTTGGCCGATCAAAGACCACGCCTGTTGACTTGAGTATTCATCTGTCTTGCCTTCAATATACCTGTTTGCCACTGTTTGAACCATGCCTGTTATGACCATGTCTCTGTCTAATAAAGCTCTGCAAATGGATCCGCATGCCTCTCGTCTTGTCGGCTCCGTTACAATTATACTTGGAATGTATACCTGGCAACTTAAGAATGGAGAGGAGGTTGTAAAATCACAAACAACATGAGTTTCAGCCAGAGCATACACGTACAAGGCTTTTACACAGCAGAAATAAACATGACAACAGCCACTATAGATTATATAAGATAATAAACACACGATTACGATAGGATATGGTTTGTATGTGATTTTCTTGATTTTCTTTGTTGATTTTCATAACAATAACGAATGTGTACATCTGAAATGTTAATTTGTGCAGCGATATAAAAGGCTATAAATAGCATATTTTAACAACAGTAAATGACCAAATTCCACATGTGATCGTGAAAGGAAGTTATTACAAACACTCCATGGTGGTTTGAAGTGAGTTCTGAGTAAAAGTGTACTATTAATCTCATAAATTGTCTTATGCAGCATGATGCTAATGTGATATCTAATGCACCTGCAGAACAGGTCCAATTCTTCTTCATAATACTGCATTTTGTCATAATACTTCACATAAGGTCGCAAGAAAATGTTTTGTTGTATTTATTTAGAAATACTTTTGATCATATTTGGGTTAATGTATACTGGGATTGAAGCGATGTAGCTTGGTAAAAGTTTTATTGCCAGTATAAAGGCTGGTAATGGCTGAATAAAAACAAAAGAATAATAAGGATTATGTCTCATACTTGGCCGAAGTGTGAAAGGTTCTGTTTCCTTAAACTAGTTTGTCATCCATTTCTTTTTCAACACGTTTACTGGTAAATCCTAGTATTTAAAATTTGCGATTAATTGTGAAAAATCACAGTCCATGACTGTGATTAACGCGATTACATTTTTTAATCAATTGACAGCACTAATATATATATATATATATATATATATATATATATATATATATATATATATATATATATATATATATATATATATATATATATATATATATATATAATATAGATTAACTACCATTCAAAAGGCTGCATTTTAAAAAGTGACAGTAGAGACATTTATTAAATTCATTGGTCACACTTTATATTAGGTGGCCTTAACTACTATGTACTTGCATCAAAAAATAAGTACAATGTACTTATTATGGTCATATTGTATTGCAAAACACTATTGCTGCTATTGAGGAGGGATACAGGTAAGGTTAGGGACAGGTTTGGTGGTATGGGTAGGTTTAAGAGTGGGTTAAGGTGTAAGGGATGGGTCAACAGTGTAATTATAAATGTAATTACAGAAATTAATTACAGATGTAACTACATATAGGTATTTTTAAAAATATAAGTACAATGTATAAACATGTATGTACACAATAAGTGCATTGTACCAAATGATTAATTTAAATGCAAGTACACAGTAGTTAAGGCCACCTAATATAAAGTGGGACCAATTCATTTATTAGACTTCTATTTCAAATAAATGGAAAAAATAATAAGCAATTCTGATAATAAGAAGAAATATTTCTTGAGCACCAAATCATCATATTCAAATGATTTCTGAAGGATCATGTGACACGGAAGACTGACGTAATGGCTGCTGACAATTCAACTTTGCCATCACAGAAATAAATTACATGTTATACTTCAATAAAAACACTTATTTTAAATTGTAATAATACTTCACAATATTACTGTTTTTACAGCACTTTTGATTAAATAAATGCAGGTTTGATGAGAGAATATTTGAAATATTATATTTACCAGTCTTAGTTAACTTTAAAACTATACTCATCAAACTCAAAAACTATTCAGAACTAATTTCAACTTTCAAGCCAACATCAAAGTTAATCTCAAACTTTACTTTTCTAGTTTAATGTAAGTGAGTATGTAGGCAGTAGGTCTATGCAAAGGTGCGCAGGGCCCTCCATAAGAGATAAAGCCTTGGGGAATCTGTTAGTCTTAATGTGGTCCTACACACACACACACACACATTTGTTTTTGTGAAAAGTGGGGACATCTCATAGGCGTAATGGTTTTTATACTGTACAAACTGTATGTGCTATTGCCCTACACCAACCCTACACCTAAACCTACCCCTTACAGGAAACTTTGTGCTATTTCAGATTTTCAATACACTCCATTCTGTGTGATTTATAAGCGTTTTGAAAAGTGGGGACATGGGGTAATGTCCTGAAAAGTCACCTTCTCCTTGTAATACCTGTCATACCCTTGTCATTATACAAATTTATGTCCTCATTTGTCACAAAAACGCACACACACACAAACACACACACACACACACACACACACACACACACACACACACACACACACACACACACACACACACACACACACACACACACACACACACACACACACACACACACAAACACACACACACTCTCTCTCTCTCTCTCTTTCTCTTTCTGCAGGAGAAACTGAACCCTTCCAAAGAAACAACGCAGGGCATTCTCTTGTGAAAGGTCCCCAAGGATGGACACACACACACACACACACACACACACACACATAGACTATGTGCTGCGGCACACACAGTATCTCTTGAGTACAGTGAAAAGAAGAAAATTGAAGTGGTGAGAGAGACTGAAACATCTTGAAATGCTCCACAATTACAGCTTATTACCAACCAGTTACTGATAAAACACTTTCCCACACACACACTCACACACACAAAACACAATCTGTCTACAGTTGATTCAAACTGTCTGAGAGGGTTTTTATGATTGAAGTGACTCTGTGTGTTTATGTGTGTGTGTTGTAGATACATCGGACATACAGGAAAGCAGTGAAAACGTGAGAACAGACAGGAAGAGAATCAACGCATAGATTTCACATGAAAAAAATGAATGGAGCAAAATATCACAAGCTACTTAACAGTGTGTGTATGATCCAGTTTCTCCATTTTGGACTTGTTTTAGTAGGTCATTGATAATGTCAGACTGCAGGTTTCCCAGCCATTTGGCTTTGTTTGTATGTGTGTGTGTACGTATTTGTACCAGTGGGTCAGGTTTTGCTTACATTGTGAGAACAAAATGTCTGTAAATGGATGGTAAGACCTGAAATCACCTGCATACTAGACAATGTTTTAATAAAAATGTAAAAGTACTTAAAGGATCAGTCAGGAAATGAAGTCATAAGGAATCAGGATTAGCATGTCTATTATTGATTCTTTTACTGAGCACTTTTCAAAAAGCAGCTCTTCCTTTCAAAAATTAGTCTAAACTAAACAATAATGCTAAACAATGCGTTTTCTCACAAACTTTTTTGTTCCTTAAAAAATGTGTTTGCTTGCAAAACTTTTGCATTCCCGTGATAGTTTGCGTTTGTTTGCAAATATTTTGCATTCTCCCGAGAAACTTTTGTGTTCGCTTGCAAAACCTTGTGTTCCCCATTAAATTTTGTATTCATTCACAAATATCTTGCATTCCCCAGAGAAACGTTGCATGCACTTGCATAAAAGAAATAATATAAATAATATGAGGCGGGAGGAAAAACAGTGCTCAGGGAAGCATATATATTGACGAGAGAATGCATAAAGTTTGTGAGGGAATGCAAAGTTTCTTAGGGCAATTTTGTGAGCAAATGTGAAAACTATTAAATATATTTTTCCCCATCTCTGTGTCCCTTTATGGGCTCCATATTCTGGTAAACTTTTATTTTTCATTATTATTTTTAACAAAAAATTTGAATGTTTATCATTAACAACATTTTGTCATATGAAAAACCAGTCAATAATTTAACTGATTTAGGTCTGATCACTCAAAAGAATCAGTTCATAAGAGTCGTTTGTTCCTAAATTGGACTCAGTGCCAATTCTAGCAAAACCGCATTAAGAGAAATGATCATTCACGTTTTCATAACCGCTGGCCAAATTCAAAAATGAAACTAAAATTAAAACATCTCTGAGATCAAGGGGACCCCCTGGCGTATTCTGCGTATTTATAGGGAGGATCGGCTCTGATTGGACTATACTGGACTATGTGGACAATGCAATAGAAATGTGGACTCTCTATTTGTTTTTATGATTAGACATTCAAGAACAGTTAACTAAACCAAACATCAAGAAAATAAAGAACCAGTTCAGAAGAAAAAACAGTTCTCGATTCACAACCTTAGGTGGAGGAAATGTCTTCAGCTCAGTACAAAAAAAAATTGAAGCGAACGAGAAAGTCACTTACTTGGTAGGTCACCGGTAGTGATAATGTCAGGCTACAAGTTTCCCAGTGTATGTGGATATTTGCGCAGGTGTGTATTTGTGTAGGTGTGTGTTTTGCACTAATGTATTAGCAGTATTAATGTGTAATCTGATCTCTGATCTGGACTGAACATGGATTACAGGTCTCGGGTCAGGCGCTACAAACAAGCCCAGCACTCAATCCAACTCTCCCTCTGTTTCTATCTGTAAATCTTCCTTCTTTTAACAAATGGACTGTCAGGCCAGTGTCCAGGTCAAGGACAACTGATACTCATTATTATTATATACGCAGTCCATCTTTGTCAAGGCTCGTCATGCTTAGATCGCTAATAACAGTTCCCATCATTTTCCTTACAGTGACATGGACGTCACACATCCAGCTGTCCATTAAATTCTCCCACACACACACTCAAGCTCTCTCTCCCTCGCTCTGCTCTGACACCGTCATCTATCAGTGATCCATAATTCACTCTTTTCTAATGGACTTGGTAATATCACATATAGAACTACTGTCCACGTGTCCCCGAACTGAGAAACGAGCTCTCCCAATCTCACACACACAGAAACGCACTGCTGGTCATTACGCCTTTGGCACTGAATTAATGGAGGTGGTGGTTATTAGGAGTTATTTAAGGAAACACATTTCACAGATTCATTAATCTCACACTTCCCAGAGATGCTGTAAATCTTTAAAACAGTGAACGAGAGACAGAGGGAATGAGAGAGAGAGAGAGAGAGAGAGAGACTTACCTAGCCATAACCTCAAGAGGCTCCTTCCTGCAGGTGACAGAAACAACACACACATTTAGTTTGACCAGATTACATTTATGATAAATAACAAAACTCTCTTCATTTGCTCCGAATGA
Source organism: Acrossocheilus fasciatus (assembly GCA_036784905.1). Lineage (NCBI taxonomy): Eukaryota > Metazoa > Chordata > Actinopteri > Cypriniformes > Cyprinidae > Acrossocheilus > Acrossocheilus fasciatus. The sequence continues at coordinate 27,927,818 of CM071939.1, forward strand.
CCACTAGGGTGCGTTTAAGTATTCACATACACAAATGTGTTTTCACTTAACTGGTAATATTTGTAAACAAGTATGAAATTAATTTCATGTACCAAAAATAATTAAACAGATCAAAAGAATAGTGCTATATATAGTTTGTTTATTGGTTGCTAGTTAGAAGTTTCTAACTGAAATCACGATGCCAAGTGTCAGTAAGGGAGCAGTATGAATAAATGACCCTGCTGATTTTGACGTTTGGCCACTGACAAAGAAATGATCAGTCAATAATTTTGATGGTAGGTTTATTTGAACAGTGAGAGAGAATAACAACAAAAAAATCCAGAAAAACGCATTTCAAAAAAGTTATAAATTGATTTGCATTTTAATGAGTCAAATAAGTATTTGATCCCCTATCAATCAGCAAGATTTCTGGCTCCCAGGTGTCTTATACAGGTAAGGAGCTGAGATTAGGAGAGAGTGCTCCTAATCTCAGTTTGTTACCTGTATAAAAGACACCTGTCCACAGAAGCAAGCAATCAATCAGGTTCCAAACTCTCCACCATGGCCAAGACCAAAGAGCTGTCCAAGGATTTCAGGGACAAGACTGTAGACCTACACAAGGCTGGAATGGGCTACAAGACCATCGCCAAGCAGCTTGGTGAGAAGGGGACAACAGTTGGTGCGATTATTTGCAAATGGAAGAAACACAAAATAACTGTCAGTCTCCCTCGGTCTGGGGCTCCATGCAAGATCTCAGAAACGGTGAGGAATCAGCCCAGAACTACACAGGAGGATCTTGTCAATGATCTCAAGGCAGCTGGGACCATAGTCACCAAGAAAACAGTTGGTAACACGCTACGCTGTGAAGGCGAAATCAGCCCGTCTGAAGTTTGCAAATGATTCAGAGGAGAACTGGGTGAAAGTGTTGTGGTCAGATGAGACCAAAATCAAGCTCTTTGGCATCAACTCAACTCGCCGTGTTTGGAGGAGGAGGAATGCTGCCTATGACCCCAAGAACAGCATCCCCACCGTCAAACATGGAAGTGGAAACATTATGCTTTGGGGGTGTTTTTCTGCAAAGGGGACAGGACAACTGCACCGCATCAAAGGGACGATGGACGGGGCCAAAATCCCTCCTGAGATGTGTGCAAACCTGGTGGCCAACTACAAGAAACGTCTGACCTCTGTGATTGCCAACAAGGGTTTTGCCTCAAAGTACTAAGTCATGTTTTGCGAAGGGGTCAAATACTTATTTGACTCATTAAAATGCAATCAATTTATAACGTTTTTGAAATGTGTTCTTCTGGATTTTTTTGTTGTTATTCTGTCTCTCACTGTTCAAATAAACCTAACATTAAAATTATAGACTGATCATTTCTTTGTCAGTGGGCAAACATACAAAATCAGCAGGGGATCAAATAATTTTTTCCCCCACTGTATGTATATACATAAATATATACAGTGTATATATATATATATATATATATATATATAGTAATTTTAATAATTGTGCTTTTGTCATTTTTGTTTATTTATTTTTATTTATTTTTGAAATATTACTATTTGGGTTTAATTTAGATTGATTTCAGTTTTTATTGATTTCAAGTTGGCAACTTAAGTGCTTCAACTTATTTCAGTTAGTTGCCAAAGAAACATTCCTATTTATCATTTAATGTTTTTCATGTAATATTTCAGTCTTATTTTATTTTTGAATTAATTCAGATAAAAGAAATGTATTTAAAAGGTTTAGTTTTAGTTAATAGTAATAACTGAGTCCTGCTCCCAAATTCAGCCATTAGTTCGTCGAAGGCATTCTGTCTGAACTTTTTTTCTGACAGATTTTTTTTTTTGAAACAACATAAAAATCACATTTATTAGAGTAGTGTCCACTTTTTTGGTAGGGCTCTTAAAAGTGTGAAATGGACCTATATTTAAATACATTTGTCCCTGACCCTGTCAATTTAGACTTCGTTAACTATCAAACAAGCAACACATTTTGCACTGATTTATTGATTTGAGAAGATATAAATATGCTCAAATATGCCTTATTTACTGCAAATTTTATACTGTTTTTTTTTCTTATATTAATACACTTTATATCTTGTATTCAGGCTCCAACCAAATAATTATTTTTACAATTATGATGGAAAAGTAAATTGTCCACGCACACGTGTGAGTACCTCCCTGTAACCTCTAGCAGACCTCTAGATGATGCTGTCTCTGCATGCAGACAAACACACATATGGAAATAAACAAAATAAATGAACATTAAAAAGAGATGCACAGAAATCATGAGAATAAAACAAGTGAAATCTGTCAAGAGTATCCGTGAAATCATAAAACAACCCAGGCATAACATGAAATCATGATGATGACAAACATAAAAGCAAGTCCCTGTAAACTAAAATATATTCAGATGATTTTTTGTTTTGTTTTGTGAGCGATGTATGTGTATGATACCTGAAGCATGGCAGAGAGATCACAGTCTCATAGAATCTCCATGTGGCGATGAGATCGTCTCTGACGGGGTTGGTGGAGTAGTATCTCCATGCAGCCTGAAATCAATATTCAGTATTGAATATTAAGCAAATGTGCAGTTGAGGAATGAGCCTGAAGGAGTGAATTTACTGCGGATTTAAGTTTGTCTTTGGTTACCTGTATTAATGAAGCTGCAGGATTTCTGCGTTTCTCAAAGTGTTTCTGCCTGTGCTGTTCCTGAACTTTCAGAGCCAACCCAGAACCAAGAATACCCTACAAACATAACCAGACTTCAGCATAAACTGATAGGCTATTTTTGAAATAGCATAACTAATTTACATTTAGTCATTTAGCAGATGCTTTTATCCAAAGCGACTTACAAACAAGCAACTTACAAATGAGAAGCAATCAAAACCAACAAAACAGCAATAACACGCAAGTGCTATGACAAGTCTCGGTTAGCCTAACGCAGTACACATAGCAAGGTCTTTTTTGTTTGTTTTTTATATAGTAATTAAGAAGAAAACAAGTAGATAGAATAGAAAAATAACAGTGTTAGAGGCCTTTTTGGAAAACAAGCAGTTAGAAAACAAATAGAGAGTGCAAGGGTCAAAAAAAAAAAAAAAAAGGTGGGAGAGATGTGTTTTTAGCCTTTTCTGGAAGAAGGCTGCTCGGATCTCTCTTATGAGTCAGTTTGTGTTAGTGAATCAAACACATACAGCTTACAATTTGTGCAGCACTTCCATGTTGAAAAAAAAACAGCATATGTTGGTTAGGTATGTTTAAAAGCATAGCAGCTAGTTTGAGCTGCTTTAAACTGGTCCTTAGTTGGTCCTGAGCCGGAGCTAGTTGCTTAGGACCAGCACATGACCAGCTTAAACCAGCTTATAACCAGCTCGAACCAGCTGCCATGCTTCAAAACATACCTAACCAACATATGGTTAGACTGATATCAGTTACTGATTTGCTGTTCATATGACACTGTGTAGTTTAAGATACATATAATGAGTTTTGTCAGTAATATTTTATATAAAATGAATTAATAAATTAAATGTTTGCAATATCAAGTAACATAAAAGACTGTTTTTGTAGCTCTAGAATAATAACTGGAAGCAGATGACACCAAATGGTCGTACCTGTTCTAACGTTAAAAATAAGGTGGATAGTCTAGCAGTTATACTGTAATTTGTAAAAGCATAAATGTATTTTAGGAAAAAAAGAAGCTGTACTCACGGCTGGAAGAGCAAAAAACGACACACCGATAAGAGCGAAGGTTCCGGCCAGAAGACGCCCTGCCCACGTCTTTGGGGTCTTGTCACCATAACCGATGGTTGTCAGGGTGATCTGACACAAGAGTGAAATCGTATGTCATCAGTGTGATTAAGGCTAGCACGGCTAAGAGGCTATCAAAGTACTTGAGCTGTAAAACCATTAAAAAGGTAGTATTAATGGAGCTGCTGTTAGTGTCATGAAAGGTGGTATAAATGGGGCTGCTATAAAACCATCCCAATCAGTAGTTCTAATGGAACTGATGTAAAACCGTCATGAATGGTAGTGTTAATGGAGCTGCTGTGAAAAGAATTGCCGTGCATTTAAAAAAATCACTTTTGAAATTGTGACAAACAATGGTTCAGATGTTCTTTCTTATTAAATTGACTTTCGCTTTTTAACATGGAGGAAAATTGATCTTTTATGGATTTTCACCACAGTAGCTCAAAAAATGCTAAAATCACAGAACAGGTGCATAAGGCTTTTTTTTTTTTTTTTTTACAATTATATTTTTTGTTGTTGTGGAGCTAATGTTTTCAGCAGAGTTTCAATACATTCACTCATGATGTGAGCTGAATGAAGAGTGTCTAAGCTCGAAACGTTACCTGTGGTGAGAACATAAATATTTTTCTATCTCTGCCTGGAGCTGTGGTGTGCGTACTTAGATTTTTTGGTTCAAATTCCTACTGGATGTGTGCTCTTAGACTGTTTTTTGTTATACATTCACTCATAAAAACTGAAAAAAGTAACATTACACAACTCGGTAATATAATGCAGGTTTGGTACAAATTTTAAAGTGTCAATGTATGAATTTGAAAAATGAGCAGCTCAATAATGGAGCCAAATGAAGCTTAAATCACTAAACCAGTGCATAAAAATGTCAAGAGTAAGCTTTTTTTTTTATTTTTTTTTTATAAAATTAAATTGATCTTAATTTTATTTGTTGAGCTGATTTTTTTATGTCAAGCTATCATATATTTGCTTTAAAAAAAATAATAATAATAATAAAAAAAACAATCATGTCAGCTTTAAAGTGGCCTTCAAAGTGTAGGAATTTTGAAAATGAGCATCTCAAAAATGGAGCTAAAATTAAGCTAAAATCACTGAACAGGTGCATCAAAATGAGTGAGCTTTTTTTTTACTGTATATACATATATATATATATATATATATATATATATATATATATATATATATATATACACACACACACACACACACACATATATATATATATACTGTATATATATATATATATGAAGGGAAAACAAAATCCAAACCCACATGGCCCTGTGTGAAAAAGTGCTTGCCCCCTAAACCTAATAACTGGTTGTGCCACCCTTTGCAGCAACAACTACAATCAAGCGTTTGTGATAACTGGCACTGAGTCTTTCACATCGCTGTGGAGGAACTTTGGCCCACTCTTCTTTGCAGAGTTGTTTTAATTCAGCCACATTGGAGGGTTTTCGAGCATGAATGGACTGTTTAAGGTCATGCCACAGCATTTCAATTGGATTTAAGTCCAGACTTTGATTTGGCCACTCCAAAACCTTAATTTTGTTTTTCTTGAGACATTCAGAGGTGGACTTGCTGCTGTGTTTGGAATCATTGTCCTGCTCCATAACCTAAGTGCAATTGAGCATGAGGTCACAAACTGACGGCCGGACATTCTCCTTCAGGATATTCTGATAGTGTGCAGAATTCATGGTTCCATCAATTATGGCAAGTCATCCAGGTTCTGAAGCTGCAAAGCAGCCTCAGACCATCACACTACCGCCGTCATGTTTGACTGTTGGTATGATGTTCTTTTTATGAAATGCTGTGTTGGTTTTACGCCAGATGTAACGGGACACACACCTTCCAAAAAGTTTAACTTTTGTCGCTTCAGTCCACAGAATATTTGCCCAAAAGTCTTGGGGATAATCAAGATATTTTTTGCCAAATGTGAGACGAGCCTTTGTGTTCTTTTTGGTCAGCAATGGCTTTTACCTCGGAACTCTCCCATGGATGCTGTTTTTGCATCTTTCTTTCTTGTTGAAAGAAACAAAGACTCTTTCTTATTGTTGAATCATGAACACTGACCTTAACTGAGGTAAGTGAGGCCTGCAGTTCTTTAGATGTTCTTCTGGGTTCTTTTATGACCTCCTGGATGAGTCGTCTTTGTGCTCTTGGAGTAATTGTGGTAGGCCGGCCACTCCTGGGAAGGTTCACCACTGTTCCAGGTTTTCTCCATTTGTGGATAATGGTTCTGACCGTGGGTTGCTGGAGTCCCAAAGCCTTAGAAATGGCTTTATAACCCTTTCCAGACTGATACATGTAAACTATTTTGTTTCTCATCTGTTTATGAATTTCTTAAGATCGCGGAATGATGTGTTGCTCTTTAAACATGCTTCACTTTGTCAGACAGGTTCTATTTAAGTGATTTCTTGATTCAACAGGTCTGGCAGTAATCAGGCCTGGGTTTGGCTAGTGAAATCTAACTCAGCTTTCTAAAATAATGTGGTTAATCACAGTTCTTTCGTGATTTAATAGGAGGGGGCAAGCACTTTTTCACACAGGGCCATGTGGGTTTGGATTTTGTTTTCCCTTCATAATAAAAAATTTCATTTAAAAACTGTATGTTGTGTTTACTTGTGTTATCTTTGATTAATATTTAAATTTGTTTGATGATCTGAAACATTAAAGTGTGACAAACATGAAAAAGACAAACACTTTTTCACACCACTGTATATATATATATATATATATATATATATATATATATATATATATATATATATATATATATATATATATATATATATGTGTGTGTGTGTGTGTGTGTGTGTGTGTGTGTTTGTATGTGTTTGTGTATGTGTGTGTGACCCTGGTCTTACATCACTGGGGTATATTTGTAGCAATAGCCAAACGTACATTGTATGGGTCAAAATGATACATTTTTCTTTTATGCCAAAAATCATTAGGATATTAAGTAAAGATCATGTTCCATGAAGATATTTTGTAAATTTCTTACCCTAAATATATCAAAACTTCATTTTTGATTAGTAATATGCATTGCTGAGAACTTCATTTGGACAACTTTAATATCTCAATATTTAGATTTTTTTGCACCCTCAGATTCCAGGGGTCGGTTGCACCAGCTGGACGTACACCCGGTTGTAAGACTAGCCTGGACGTAAAATGCACTTTAAGTCGTGTGTAGAATTTATACCCGTTGCACCATCTCGGCGTAGTGCTACGTCTGAGACTAAATCTTACGCCTAGTCAGAGGTAGGTGTAAAGTGAAAACTCATGATTTTCTTGGACATTATTAGTTTTTAGGATTCATGTCTGTTAGTTAATTATTACTGCAGACGTGAACTGTAATGTTTATGGTCTTTTTGGGCAGGATAAGCGATTTCGCGGAGCTCGGCGTTGACTATAACACTCTGCCGACAGTAACTGAACTAAAAAAATATTTATGTACAGCTTGTAATTATGCAGTAAAATATTACATATGATCTGGGATTATTAATAGAAATGTACCATTCAACATGGAAGGACAGTAGGCCTATGCTTGGAAATATTTCACGTCTTTAATTCCATTCATTATTTGTAGCGTGCCTGCCATCCAATAATCGCAGTAAGTTTTGTGCTTTGTTGCTTTTAATCAGAAATAAATGATCAGCTTTCAAATTCTGTCAGTTTTATGACAAAATGCAAACTATAAATGTGGTTTTTCAGCCACAGAAAGACGTCAGTAAAACAATGTCACGAAAAGTCACATTTACCTCAGGAAAGACATTCATTGTAGCATAAACTCAATAGTCAGCTAGAAAAAAAAATAACTAGAGAGAAGCATTGTATTGCATTTATTATATTTTATTTTAACATGCAGGAAGATTTCAGATATAAAAACGTGGACTTGTTAGAAAATGTTTACTCAATGAAATCATGGCGCGGTTGCTTCACTTGTTATGATATCTTGAGCAATTCAGTTCTGTATTAGTAGTTGTAGCCATTGCAGCGTGAACGTCATCTCAGCTTTATCTATAACTGTGGGAGAATGTGTCAGCGTGGGCGCGCATCGTCTACGCCGGGCATAGTTGCGCCTGATCATAGTTTTAGTTGGAGCAACAGGTGTAAATATTTATCGTAAAGCTGGACATTGCAAAGCCCAGCGTAGGGCTTACACCCAGCTTTTTTACGTCTAGCTGGTGCAACTGGCCCCAGATTTTCAAATAGTTGTATCTTGGCCAAATATTGTCCAATCCTAACTAACCATACATCAATGGAGAGCTTATTTATTCAGCCGTCAGATGATGTATAAATCTCAATTTCAAAAATTGACACT
>CM071939.1:27938376-28010876 GCA_036784905.1 Acrossocheilus fasciatus
GTACTGAAAAGAAAAATACATTTTGTCATCCTTTACTCGCCCACATGTCTTTAGAAACCTATAATATGATTTGTATGCTCCACAAAAGAAAAAAAAGACACACCATAAAAGAAGCATAATAGAGTATGAGTGAAGGAGACCGTTTTCAGCAAAAACCAAGTTGGCATGAAATAAAAATTCTTCCTATCCATTTAATAAATGAATGAATCTCATTATTCACCTATGCGTGTCTCATTTTCAAAACATTTTTTACCTTGTTTTTGTTTTTTTTTAACTTCCAGTGAAATGACACACTTATCTCTGGTGAAGTATTCAGGATTTCTGTATAGAACTGTTTAGTCCACCACTTTCTCACTGTGCTCTTACATTCAGATCAGCCTCCAACCAAACAACAACCAAGTCCCTCCCTACATTCTTTTATTTTTTGATAATCCAAGTTTTTACTTGGATGTCCGTTACAACATGAAAGAAAAGATCTGTCACTCCCAGGGTTATTATAGTCAACTAAAACTAAAATAAAAATGAGAAAATCTGTATTTAAAAAATGAATAAAAATGACAAAAACAACAAAATTACTAAAACTATAACTAAAATAAAAATGAGAAAATCTGTATTTAAAAAATGAAAAAAAATGACAAAAACAACAAAATTACTAAAACTATAACTGAAATATAAATGAATAAATAAAATATTTTTATAAACTAGATTAGTATCTTTAATAGTAAAATAATCATAATAGTGCTACTTCTGAAATATAGCGGCTTTAAAGCTTTAGAAATACTGGAATAATCTATAAAGCACAGAGTTATATGAGCCATAATATATTTATAATGCATAATTTTTTTTTGTGTGTGTGTGTGTGTGTGTGTGTGTGTGTGTGTGTGTGTGTGTGTGTGTGTGTGTGTGTGTGTGTGTGTGTGTGTGTGTGTGTGTGTGTGTGTGTGTGAAATAAACCTTTAGCAAGGATATAGTGCCAAATACTTGAACACAGAAACACAGCCATAAATGTGTGTAATAATTTGTGTATACAAGTGACTGGGTGATTAAGCCGTTTTCTGCAGTGCTGTTCTGTTACGTCTGGGAATCTAGCTGTACTGTATGGCATCCAGCAGAACACACATGCAGACTCACATATTTCCCTTATCGTCCTCACTCTATTCGTCAGTTGACCTGTTGGCAGTTTCTATGGTTTCGCATTTGTAGGTTATATCTGTGCTGTTTCCATGGATACAAATATTCATCACACACACATATACACAGTCATACACACTGCTACATGCTCAGCATCTGGTCTCCAGTGAAAGCTTTTAGCATCAGCACACTAATAACCTGTAATGGTCATGCTGCTATCTCTCTTACTGTGTGTCGACTGAAGTGTGCAGGGTTTTCTTGAAGAGCAATGCTTCCCTCAACACAACGATGGAATGCCTTGACTCTCAGGGTGCTCATTCTCAACTGTTGCTCTAAAATATGATTATGCTCTTAATGAAAATGGCTATTAAGAGAGAAAAACACTCTACAACCCAGAATATAGAGATGATTATGAAAAAATATGCTTATATATAACTAATCTAGGCCGAATTCACAAGCGAATGTGTTTGTGATAAATAACTGCACATACTGTATAAAGTGTTATCCACAGAATTAAAAATGTTTTAATTATTATTTTTATTACTTATTATTAAAAAGACAAAAACCATTAAAATTTCACAGGGAATTTTTGGTGTGAGGTGAGCAAAGCATCTAATATTACATAATCAAATGTTTGTGAGGTCTATAATATCAAAGCCTGAAAAGTAATGGTGGTGTCTTATTTCATAATCAAATCAGATGACTGCATTCCAGCAACAAGATACATGCGTGTGATCACTCGATAGGCGTCACTGATGTGTAACCATTGATAGTCATGTGCTGATGCATTCATTTGTCTGAAGTTACTAAGTTGTGAACATTCTCTGTGAGTTGAGTCATTTTTGTAGCTTGGTTTCAATTAAAGAATTCCCAAACACAGAGATTCACAAAACAAAAAAAACAAAACAAAGCAAAGCAAAACAAAGCAAAGCAAATCAAAGCAAAGCAAAGCAAAGCAAAGCAAAGCAAAGCAAAGCAAAGCAAAACAAAGCAAAACAAAGCAAAGCAAAGAAAAGCAAAACAAAACAAAAAGCAAAACAAAACAAAAAGCAAAGCAAAGCAAAGCAAAACAAAACAAAGCAAAGCAAAGCAAAGCAAAACAAAGCAAAACAAAGAAAAGCAAAGCAAAACAAAGCAAAAAGCAAAGCAAAGCAAAGCAAAGCAAAGCAAAACAAAACAAAACAAAGAAAAGCAAATCAAAACAAAGAAAAGCAAAGCAAAGTAAAACAAAGCAAAGCAAAGCAAAGCAAAACAAAGAAAAGCAAAGCAAAGCAAAACAAAGAAAAGCAAAGCAAAGCAAAGCAAAGCAAAGCAAAGCAAAACAAAACAAAAAAAGCAAAGCAAAGCAAAGCAAAACAAAGCAAAGCAAAACAAAACAAAACAACAAAACAAAACTGTGAAAAAATACTAAAACTTTTAAAACCTCCTCGCAAAAAACAAGATACTTAAACAAGACAAAAAACAAAACAAAACAAAAATTCCAGCAACAACAAGTGTCTGATCACTCTATAGGTGTCATCGATGTGTAACCACTGACAGTCACGTGTTGATGCCTTCAATTGTCTGATGTCATAAAGTTGCAGATGTTTATAACGAGTCATTTGTGCAGGTTAGTTTCAATAAAAGCTCTTTTTGGATTGACAGGAAGTTTTCAAATTTCCAGTATGTTTCCACAGTATATCAGACTCTTTTATCCAACAACATCAAGGAAAATTTGATTGTTCGTAAAATGACCCCTTCAGTGCTGTTTACAAAGAATTGTTATAGAGATGTTTGTTGAATATAGAGGTTGGTGAGAGCAATCCACACCGATCAATAGTGATTCAGTTGGTAAGTGGACACAGTAAAATCTGGGATCATTTTATACTCCACTGAATGGAGGCAACTATGCAGTGTGCAGTTTTTAACTAAAACCAAATAAGACCATCGGCATGCAGAGACATACAAGGTATAATTTTTGAGAATGCATATTAATTATGGGGTAAACATGATCAGTGCTTCTACTACTAATAAATCTATTGTTACACTTTACCAGAGGCTTATAAAACTATAAAATGATTTGCATCTAAAAATTCATTGCATAATTCTATTTTGCTGGGGTTTGTCGGCTTTAAACCAAGCCCACATTCACATATAACTTAATATGTTCTCTGAACATTCTGAAACAAGTAACATTTAAAAAAAAAAAAAACCTTAGACGAATGTCCATCTAAAACGTTTGAGAAAAACATTCCATGAATGATGTATAAATAATGTTTTTGTGCTGTTGTTTTTAAAACATTGTTAAAGACCAGAAAACTTTGAATGAACATTATATTAACTTTACTGAAAGAACATTTTGTTCATAACTTGCCAGAACATTAGCCGTTCCCGGGGGATATACTCTATTCTACAGAATGAAATTGTACAGTATTTCCTATCCTGGCTCTTTTTTGGGTCTAAAAACAAAGTTCAAGAGAACAGCAGAAGTGCAGGAAACATAAATTTTCCAAAACCCAAAATACTGTGCATGTCTTCGAAACAGAGAGTCTGTCATGGAAGCTTTCCTATGCCTGTGTTCTGTCTTGGTAATGCTGTGAGAGTAATGTGTGTGTGTGTGTGTGTGTGTGTGTGTGTGTGTGTGTGTGTGTGTGTGTGTGTGTGTGTGTGTGTGTGTGTGTGTGTGTGTGTGTGTGTGTGTGTGTGTGTGTGTGTGTGTGTGTGTGTGTGTGTGTGTGTGTGTGTGTGTGTGTACGTGTGCATCTGTGAGAATGTGTGTGTAACTTGGCTGTTTGTCTGATCGATGTTGAGGGCATATTGGCTGTAATGGGAGCATCAATATATGAGGTGAGTCATAACAGGACACATCAACCTTTATAATAAAACACACACATACACACAGCCGTGCGGTTCTGCTCCAGACCATGCTGGATACTACTAGAGTGAATTATTCTGTAGTACTTGTGAGGAAAAGAGAAGGAGCCAGAGAGAGAGAGACATGTAGCCCCATTAGAGGTTATTAGTGAGGTGGATGTTAAAAGCACAGTATTTCTCTGCTGATTTCAGGGAACAGCAGATTACAGCTCTCACCGGAGACCAGAGCACAAAGCAGCAAGCATGTGCAGAAAAGAGCTTCAAAACCCTCCAAAATTGGTTTGCAGGTCTATTTTGTTTGGCTGATTTTAAAATATTTATGCTGCAGGGTTATTAGTATTATTTAGACAAACTGAACTGAAAATGTGTCTTATGTCTTGAAATGACTTATCAGATAGCCATGAGGTATGTGCCCACTTTGTGATTTTTTTTTAGATATCTTGGTTGTAGTTTTTGGAGCAAAATTTGCTGTCGTGCAAAAAGAACATTAAAAAAATGCATTTTAATTATTATTTTGTTTTTTGAAAAGTGTAAATAGTGAACATGCACTCATTTCACCACTGTGCAAAAGTAAATGCCATAATATTAAACTTAATATCTGCTTGGATGACAATAACTGCAAATAAACCCCTCCACAAGTCTCTGTTGAGGAACTCAATCTTTTTTGAAAAACTCTCTTTTAACCCTGACAAACTAGGTCTTCAAGTGTTTTTTTTCACGTCCCTCTTCCTCTCTATAGGATTCAACTCAAAACTTTAACTAGGCCACTCTAAAACTTTACTTTCGTTTTCTTTCAGCCACTGAAATGAAGCTTTGAGTCCTGAACACCGACCTAAGCTCATGCTTGAGATCCCTGCTGTTGTTCTGGGATCTTTTGAGACTTTCCGGATCAGGAGCTGCCGTGTTCTTGGAGAATTTTTTGTCCGGTCAACCACTTCTGGGAATATTCACCACTACTCTACTTGCAGGTAATGGACTGCACTGTGGTTCAACAGAGGCCAAGAAATGGACTTTGTAACCCTTTCCAAACTAAAGTAGCTCAACTTTTCTTCAGTTGTTTCTTTAATTGGGACATGTGAACATGTAAAAGCTTTGTAGTGAACACTCATCTCAAAAAAGGTTTGTCCATTTAAACTCAACATGACAGGCTGCAGTAAAGTCTGCCTGTGACAGCCTCCTAAATCTAACTGCCTAAGATTTTTCTAAAATCTAAGATTTTTTTTCCATTCTTGATTTCAAGACCAATTCAGTTACTTTTTCTCAGGGGCTGAATGGGTGTTCTGTGAACTTTTCTAGTAAACAAATGAAATGTTGTAAAAACTGTCAAAAATGTAATGTGTTAACATCCACTGAGATTAAATTGGACAGTTGTGATTAAATAATATAAAATATTACATCAAATATATAATAGTATGTATAAAATAAATATTTAAAATATAAAATGTTTTATTTTATGTAAAAAATGCAACGTGATAATACAAAAACATCCATTAGAGATATAAATAATAAATAAATAATATAAATAATTAGTATAAATATAAATAATTATTTTAATATAATATTAAACATTAATATATATAGTTAAAACAATAATATAATAATTTATATTATAAATATAATAATATTTTTCTCTCTCTCACACACACACTCACACACACACACACTCCATTTGTTCCATTTAGCTGATAAAATAAAAAAATAAAATGATTTTAAAAATTATATATAATAATATATCAAATAAATTTGCTTTATTTTATTTATTAGCAAATACATGTCGATAGTACTGTTATGAAACAACATCAACAAAGGTACTTGTACTTTTTAGTGCATTTACATATTCCATCCAGAATCGCTCATGCACATACCAAACGCATAGACTTCCACATTTCTATGTGCATAAGGTGTCATGTACGTGTAAGCCAAACACACAATCTTCCTGTGTAGGCATAATCTGTTTGTTCACTTTTAGCTGTGGCTCTAATTTGGGACAGTTGCTGAGCAACAGAAGCTGTGGAGCACATCCCTGTGTCATGCATAGGGAATAAAACACATGCACTCACTATCACACACATACACGAGCATGAACGCTCACACACACTCTGACACTTACTCCCTTATTTTTGTTTGCTGTCGGTTGCACAGCAACTGCTTAAATTAGAAGTGCACGTAAGTGTGTGTCTTGTGCGGTGAGGAGGCTGAGTGGTGTAAATATGCTGGAAGTGTGTATGTTCACACGGCAGACAGTTGAGCAGCCCTCCTCCGCTGCACAAGGCGATGTTACCGTGGAAACATGTCACATGACTGTGTGCTTGAGGAGGCAGTAAAGCGGCCATAGCAAATAGAGAGAGGAAAAGACAGAGATACACTGAAAAATGCTATTTTTAAATCAAATTATATCCATTTTCTACTCTATAGAACACATTAGAGTGCATCTGTTTGATTAGAGAAAACACATTAACAAAAAGAGTTTTTAAAAGTGGACAGATCTGCCTTTTTCAAGAAGCATCTAAAGACAAACTCTTCAGCGAACACGTGATTCATAACTATTAACACACTTTGCATGTTACTACTCAACTCTAAAACAATGCTACATCCAAATAATAAAATGCAACTAACCATATAATGTGCACAGTTAGCAACAGGCTAACATGGACAGGTTGCATGACTTGCTCTTTTCAAAACTAAGAACGAAAGTATTGCAGTTATAATAAAAATTGTATGTGAGATGAATTATCGGCTACCAAGAGCATTAAACAAACAATTTCCTATCCAGTCAATGTTGGAATAATTTTGCATAATATTCATAATTATAAATAACATTGGCTTGCATCGATATTTGCTGAATGAAAAAGAATTGTTACTTGTTTCTTACTAATTTTGGAGTGCCAATTCCAAAAATATTGCTCTTTCTAATCACACTTTTTTTTTTTTTTTACAAAATATGATGCATTTCATAGCATTTTCACTTTCAACAAAGGTGAAGATCTTATTTTATCCCATTAAATGGCATTAAATAGAGTATTTGAAAATATTTTTCCACTCCTTTTCAGATTTTGGCAGTTAAATTATAGATTTTGAATACTTCTTTTTGTCATTAAAACTGAAACTTGACATTTGACTGCTTTTTGTTATTTTGAGAAGTGCATTAAAGCACATAGGGTAGAGTGGGAAACGCCCCCCTTAAGGACTTTGTCATTTTCTTCTGTGAAACAAAAGTTGAAAGTGTCCAGAACAGTTATCATAGTTTTAGTGACAATGACATAAACTATAAACCAATGTTATTAGACTTTCAAAAAAATGTTTAATTTGTACCAAGGGGGCGTTTTGCCCCATGGGTGGGGTAAAATGCCCCCCAGTCTGACAAAGCAATTTGCTTCGTACATTTACAGCAAAATCAGAGTACAGGCTTTTTTAGCTTAAAATTTAAAAGAATATAATCATAATTGTGAATAACAAAATAATAATGCATTTGAAAAACATAGTTAGCTGATGCTAACTGGCTAGCTAACTAGCTACCTGATGCTAACTTGAGGTCATTTTTAAATATATAGTCCAATATAAAATATATAAGTCCAAATATTTTTGTTCAACCAACTAATTGGTAACACTTTACAATAAGGTGTCATTTGTTAACATTAGTTAATGCATTAACTAACATGAACAAACAATGAACAATGCATGTATTACACTATTTATTAATCTTTGTTAATGTTAGTTAATGAAAATACAGTTGTTCATTGTTTATTCATGTTAGTTCACAGTGCATTAACTAATGTTAACAAACACAACTTGTGATTTAATAATGCATTAGTAAATGCTGAAATGAACATTAACTAAGATGAATAAATGCTGTAGAAGTATTGTTCATTCTTAGTTTAGGTTTACTAATGTTTTTAACTAATGTTAACTAATGAACCTTATTGTAAAGTGTTACCAACTAATTAGAATACATTGATAGAAAAACAAAGGATTTGATGTTCAGAACAGAGTAACTACAGTAATTAAGCCATGCCCCCTGGGGGCATTTTACCCCACACGCTAGATTTGAAACTAAAAATGATGTCATTCTGAAAATATAATTATATTTTTTTTAGATAACCTACCTAAAGGCCTTATTAATCTCATATCATAAGAGGGAAAAAAATGGAAAAGTTTTTTTTTTAACTCAGCATCATCAAATTAGGTAATAATAGGCTTTTTTTCAAGATGCAGGGCTGTATATTATTCAGAAACCTAATGAACTAATGTTCAATTTTAAAGATGTTTTTGCGCTTATCTTGTATAGCCACTGATGTCTAATGTAGAATCCTGAACTGGGTGTCCTGAAGCAAAACTAGAATAAGATTCAAATATGATTTGGCAGAGCTTTTAGCTTAAATATATGGAAGAAACGAACAGATCTAATACAGAACAGATCTAATTAAGAGCTCCAAACAGGAAGGAAGCCCCTGATGGCCTTACATCAAGCCGCTCACTTTTGACCATATTCACTACTTCACCAGTACTTAACAGCAACAAAACTTCTTAGAAAGGTGATGCCGCATAAAACTTAGAGCCAGAAAGCAGAATGACTCATAAGCGATCACCGCTGTGCTTTTGAGCAAGGCACCAGGGAGATTGTGCCTGTAATAAATGTTCCGTAAGCTGCTTTGGATAAAAAGGTCTGCTGAATGACCGCTTCTTTCACATGACAAGCAGCATTTCAGACTTATTGCAAGTCATTCTGTCAGAGTAGGCAAAGATTTGGAGCTTGAGGGAACTGGACCTGGTACATTTGGGGACTCTTTTACCCAGACAGACCTGACTCAGGCAGATGTGTGTGTTTGTGTGTGTGTGTGTGTGTGTGTGTGTGTGTGTGTGTGTGTGTGTGTGTGTGTGTGTGTGTGTGTGTGTGTGTGTGTGTGTGTGTGTGTGTGTGTGTGTGTGTGTGTGTGTGTGTGTGGATGGCAGAGCCGGCGCTCATGGCCTCATTAAACTCAGCAAGATCAATCAGTGGTAGATCATTTTATGCTTCCCTTCAAATGCTTCAAACAAATTCTGTATTCAGCAGGTTATGTTCACCTGTACAGAGAGTACCTACTTCTACTTCTGCTGTATTGATGTGTTTTTAGGAGTTTGCTTTCTGCATTAATTAAACGTTAACAGGTTTAGAAAATGTCAACATTTAAAGCATTGGTCTCAAACTCAATTCCTGGAGGGCCACCACAGCTAATCCAGCTAATCAAGCTCTTCGGGGCTGTTTCATAAAACAAGTTTACCAAACAAGCCAGGCTTATTTCAGTTATTCTGACTTATTTTGAACCAAATCAACTGACAATAAGTCAGACTAACTAAACTAAACCTGGCTTATTTGGTAAACTTGTTTTATGAAATTACTAGGATTACTAGAAACTTCCAAGCAGGTGTGAGTTGGAGCTGGTTGAAGCTAAACTCTGCAGAGCTGTGGCCCTCCATGAACTGAGTTTGAGACCACTGATTTAAAGGAACACTCAGGTTTGGAAGGGTGAGTAAATGATGAGAGATTTTTTGGGTGAACTATCCCTTTAAGAATTGGTTCCCTTTAAATACATGATCTAGAATTTGAAGTGAATTGGCCACACCCCACAGCATGCTAAATTTACTGAATTGCAATTCAAAGAAATTCAACACAAAAGCAGAATTTCATTAGTTTGATAAAACAACAAATTGTTAATAAGTTCATGTTCAGAACTTCAAGTTTTGGTTACAGTTTCCAGCATTTACAAAAAATATTATTAATATTTAATTTAATATCAAAATTACATATAAAATTTTCTTACATTTTAAATATTCATTAATATCATCTATAGTTTCTGAAAATCCTCCATATGTTACATGTATAATAAAACGTTATAAATAAATTGAAAATGCTTTTCCCCATACAATAAAAATCAATGTTGTTTGGACACCACTGCCTTTCACATATTTTTTATGTTCCACAAAAGAAAGCAAGTCATGCAGGTTTACATTGATTTTGATCAGATAAATTATGACTTTTTTTTCTCTTTTTTTGGGGTGAACTATCACTTTAATGTGTGATTTATATTAGAAAAATGAATATATTATTAAAATACACTTACTTGTATTTCAATTTAAATCCAATTGTGCGGGTACTGTACTACAAACAATATCCATTTAAACATTTTGCAATAAATATCAATAATACACTTATCATATTATGCTAAAGACTTTATCAGCGAATTGCCATTTAATTCTTGGCCTCTTTTATGGGAAATGTCTGACTAATGAAAACAGACTAGACATAAAATGACATAAGGACTGGAATATGTGAGTGGAGCAACACACAAAAAAATGCATTTACTCTACACTACTCACATATTATAGTGAGAATCTGTCTCCAGAAGAAAGATATGTTTGCTTACAAACCAAATTACTTGTAAAAGCCACAATTCAATCTTACAACTATAGTCTATTCGGGCGTTGCAAAGAATTATTGTTATGCACACCTTTTTGTGGATTCTTGTCTCTTTTATTTATAGGTACAGAAGAGAGAGGGATGTTAAATCATAGGAAGAAAGGCTGGAAATGTGAATGAGAAATGTTAGATTCAAACTCAAGCTGCCCAGATGAGCACCACGTCCCATGAGCTAACCACCTTCTCCAGCATCTTTAATTCAGTTTGACAAACAAGTTTACTTAGCAAAAAGAAGAACACATTATTTTGTTGGCACATATCTGAACACACACACACACACACACACACACACACACACACACACACACACACACACACACAGAGGGATTTCCCACTTTGACAGCACGCCATTTCCATTCTCACTCAGTAACACAACAACCTGCCGTGATAAAATGATCTGTGAATTACAGAACCGCAGAGAGCGCACACACACAGCACGTGTGCTCACACAAACATATTTACACCTCCACATTGCGAGTGTGTGTGTTAAAGAAAGAGACAGAGTACATTGGCCTAGAGCTGTACATATGTGACATAAATGGATTTTCTCTCACTTTGAGAAACAAATCCTTTAACCTTTTATCTGACTGCGAAGGTCACACTCACATGCATACACACACACACACACACACTTGCAGAGGAGGCCAACTAGAGGTGAGGAATCGCCATGTGGCCTCAGAATGCTGGGTAATGCAGTTTAGGGAGGAAGAGACTTTGCACCTTCTGCAAATGTGTGAGGTGATACTGCCGTTAGTGTTTCCAGTTTTATCCCACTGTAAAACTGCTGCTTAGGCAAAAGGAAACTGAAGTCCCTAAATCACCTGTTGCAAATGCAAGAAAACTATTTTTTCTATCAACTGAGCTCATTATGCTGAAGACAGAAACAGCTAGAATAGCACAGAAATGTCCAGTAATTAACCAAAAGACCTTAGCAACGCCTAGAAACCATCTAAAACATCATAGCAACCAGCTAAAATACCCTAGAAAGCTCTAGTAACCAATCAAAAGACCCTACCAATGCCTATTTATGATCTATCTATCATAAATAAAAGAATATAGTTTGATATTTATGCATTTAAAAAGATATTGCAGATACTACTTTTAAAAGGTGCAGTATGTAATATTAATAATACTGACTTAATATTGACTAATACTGCAGGCCAAATTCAAAATATTGGAGAGAGCTGTTTCTCCCGCCTGCTCCTCCTCAGACTCGATGCTCATGCAGGTTGCCAGATTGAGGACACACAACAGAGCGCAATTAACAATGGAAAGCAAGGAGTTGATGAATTTTATTCATCCGTAATTCAATATGGCTCTGGTCACGGAGCTTATTAGTCGGATGCCGAGACTTTTTATGTTGAGTGGAATCTGTGATCTCTGGCCCAATTCGTTTGCTGGTTTCCATGGCTGCAATATGCTGTATTTTCCACCAACTGGAAACCCAGGGTGTCAAAATCATATTGGGTAAATTGGCAATAGGTGAAAACATACAGACCAAAACAAAAACGGACATTCCGATACGGAACTCACATTTCAAAGTTGAATAACTGGCTGTAGTGTTGTTTTACTGAGAAACAAGTATGTGAACTAACATGTTTCCTAAATATCTGTATTTTTATGCTTTAGTACAGTCAAAAAAAAAAAAAAACATAAATTACGAGCAGCTTGAGAAGTTTCAGTGTACAGTAGGGTACAACGTGGCTAAAGCGGCCCGGGGTAAAAGTCGCCTTTGATATTATTTTCACCTAAACCACTAGATGGCACAAAAATGTGGCGTAGCACTTTCCAAAACATTTGCTTTTCAAGATGCACATGTGTATTTGTCTGATCCTTGATGCAATCGCATGCAGCAGCGCAAAGTTGATTCTGTGCTTACATCATCTAATATTTTATGTTTTTTAAAATGTTGTAGATTTAAGTAGCAAATTAGAATCGCTAAAATGAATGCATATATTTTGAGACAAAGGTCTTCTTAACAACTTTCAGTTTTGTTTAAGATAATTAAAGCAACAGTTTTTAAATAACGAAAGAATATGTAAAAGTATGGTATTTGGGGTACAAAGTGCCCCTGCTGTTGGGGCTAAAAGGCACAGTAATTAACATGATAATTAACAGGGGTGTGGACTCGAGTCACATGACTCGAGACTTGACTCAGCATAATTAAAAAGAATTGAGACTCGGCTTAGACTTTGACAACAATGACTCGAGACTTGACTTGGACTTGAGCCCTGTGACTCGGAAAGACTTTATGATCAGATCAGGGTCGTTATCACTCTAGACGGGTTCAGCATGCTTGCGCTTGACTGGCAGTAAGCCAGAGACTGCATTCAGGGAGCGCTTGATATACAGTATATGCTAGTATAGATTAATGTAGTAATGGCATAACCTACGACAAAAGAACTGAGATAAGAAAAAAAGAAAAAAAAATGACATGATTCGTCTAGTAGCTATCTCTGCTCGTGAAAAGCGCTGCCCTGCCCGTTTGATCGCCGCCCAGCAGACACGGAGCGGGCATGAGAAACAAGAGGCGCTGCCGCGATCACTAGTGCTGCTCACCTTATCATCACCGTGACCACTGCTGTGAAATGCTAAACATATTCCTCACTTCTTTTGTTTGTCCGACAACGAGGTGCACCATGAGTGACGGATCCGCATCCCGGGAATCCCGCCACGACCCTCGCACCCTGCCAACTCGATGTGCTTTAATTTTTCATTTTTATTTGTAATAAACACCTCTCTGAGACCTTTTTTTTTGTCAGATCTTTTGTCAAAATATTACTTTTGTCTTTTGTCCAAATTTTTGTCAAATATTACTTAAATCCAGAATCAAAATGATGGGTTAAAATGTAAACCTGCTTATTTTTTAAAGTTTGGTGCAACAGAATTATTAGATAAACCTTGATTTAATCTAGATTTAAAATTAATCATTGCAAACAATTGAGCTATAATTTGAAGGGAAGAAAGCGGCAATAGGCCTAATGAGCATTTAAAATATAATTTGAAGATGTGTTTCTTTCACAAAATGAGCATTGTATATATAACTATAAAATATACTCAATTTTTCTCCCTCTTCATCAAGCACTCATTTCACTTTTATTTCTTTCGGAATAAATAACTGAATTCACTTGTTGTAAATCAATCTGTATATAGCACACATGCATAGCCCCTAAATTTAGCGATCAGTTATGCATATTATAAACTTAACATTAACGTACAACATAGAAGGCGCTATTACACATCTTCTCAAAGAATATTGAATCCCTGGTGAAGAAGCACCGATTTCATACTGTGAGCAGATGTATATAGCCTACAAAATAATGCGATCAAGAATTAAAGAGAATATAAATCAAAACTGTCTAACAATGTGTTACCAAATTAAATGTTGACCCACAAAGTGGTATAGGACCATGCAAGTTTTGGTGATACTGATGGACTCGATTGTTCTGAATCCGATCCAGGCGTAGTCTTTTACAAAAACACAATTTTTTCAGCTTTTTGTTCAAAATGTTGCTTTGCCCACATCCAAGCGATGATAAAAAGAAAGCACAAAGAACAAAATGTTTTTGTTCGTTCGTTTGTTTAAAAGCAGAGTCTCAGTTCTTTCTTTTGACATATTGCATGTTCAGATATTCATACAACAAAGTATTCTGGGGGCCATGAAAATTTTGTGAAAATGATCAAAAATGCTGGTGGTGGCTGGGAACTTAAAAAAAACGCTGGCATGGAAAGAGGTAAAAATACATGAATATCAGATACTTTTTAATATAATTATAAACATAATAAAACTAGAAAAAAAAACCCTCCGGTTTGTGTTTCTGAGTAAAACTGTGCCACTGTGCATTTTATATAATGGATTGTCAAATCGACAAATATGACACATTTTGACTTTGTTTTAAAATGAATGTGGAGACTGTTCTAATTATGGATAATGGCTGGATCAATGGAGAGAATGGATTAGGTGGGATCCCCTCCATGTGGAATTGGAGTGGACGGTTCTGTTTGCCGTGGAAAACTGTGAATCAACATTAATCAGCAATGAAACTGGAAAGACACTGAGCTCCCCTCTGAACCAGTAACAGCCTCCCCCACATGTCCTCTTTCTCTCTATGGGTTGAAGGTCACACAGTCATCACCACCAGGTGAGGACAAACCCTGGACACTATCCTAGATGTCCAACCTTCGGTTATCGTTGCATTGCGGCAGCCACCCGCTACTAGACTGGTTTACTGCAACTCACTCCTCATTGGCCCTCTTGAATCCATCCAGCATGTTATTTTTATTAGTCATTCAGCTGACACTTTCTTACCCAAAGCAACTTAACAATATATTTATGACAGGAACCGCCTGCCCAGAGCAACCCTGGTTGAAGTGCTTTGCTCAAGGGCGAAATAGTGATGGAGGATCCCAGTAGCTCACCACTTTATGAATCACCACATCAACCTTCAGATTACTAGCTCAGATCTTTAACCATTAAGCTGCTACCACCATCCCATTTGCAGCTTGTCATATTCAACCTCCATAAATTCTCACGTTATGTATTTGCTGAGCTCCCTGTGTTAGTGTGATTTAGCTGCCAGTATCAAATTCCACTTAGAGTTTCTGGCCAAGAGTGCAGTCAGTGGCTTTGGCCCCTGTTACCCACAAGCTATGATCAGACCCAACAACTCAGTCCGGCTGAAGGTTTTGACTTCATATATGCAAGGTAACATTAGAGCGTGGTTTCATTTAATCATCATTGCCCTGACTTATGTAATCTGCTTCAATCATTATTCATACATGACCTAACACCTTTCCAAAACTCATTTAATGAAGCACATGGAAAGTTTAATTAAGCCAGCGACTCTTCACAACACTAATGTCACCATCTTAATCTTCTGAGTAAATCAGCCTCATGCGTCAGGCTGACATCTTATACAAGATTAATCTCCAATCTTCTGTGTGTTCAAGAAAAGCGGGATGTTCTTTCTTGAGATACAGATCAAGGAATTTCTGAGATATGCTGTACAATTCCCTGTTGTATGTTGGTGGTCACTAATCAATAGCTAAAGGCAAAGTGAGAACTCAGTGCTGAAAATCAGACATATCCTGTCAAATTTTAAAGAGCAAGTATAATGGACATAAGAAATCCAAACCCTCTTTTTTTACTGAGCTAAGCAGCTCTGCTGATCCCATCCCACCATTACTATATCAATTTATTGATGAGGCATTTACAAACCCTTTTCTATTGTCTTTTATTCACTTCACAACTCTCCGTCACACTTTGACTTTGACCTGTCAGAGACAAATTGGCTTTGGCAATTTCAGTTTAAAGATGCCAGACAGAGACATGAAAAGTGTGCTGGTTGGATATATTTTTCCCATATCAGCCGATAGTGAGCACCCCATCGCTATGGGAACAACTGAGGCAATTATCTAGAGGAAGTTACCAATATTTGGCTCACCCATCCTGCAATAAATCATCGTTATATATATATATATATATATATATATATATATATATATATATATATTAGGGGTGTAACGGTACACAAATATGACGGTTTGGTACGTACAGCAGGGGGGAAAACGAAAAAGGTTTTTTTTTTTTTTTTTTAATAAACAGTGGTTTACTGAACATGTTGTTCTTTCTGTAAATACATTCAGTTATAGTTTAAATTTTCTTAGTGATAAAAATCTACCTCAGCTTATGCTTAAAACTATAGGAACCCCTTTTACATTATAAGGTTACAATTAGGCCAAACAGCTTAACCCAAACTTTTAAAATGTAATTAATATTTATTTTTAAATAGATGATCAACACTCAACTTTAAAAAAAAAAAAAAAAAAAAATTATGCAAACATGTAAATTGCACATAATGCAGTTTTTAAATGAACTTATAAATAATAAAATTTCTAGGCTATATGTTAAAATATATTCAATTATCCACTGGCTGTCATAGCATGTTTCATAACAGATTCATTTAAACAATAATTAAGACTAACAGGTTTAGTAAAATACAATGAGTATATGGTGTAATATTTCGCGAAATGCTCCTCTCTAGACTTCATTTCTTTAGTGAACTAACGAGCTGTGGACACTGATAACTTGTTGAAGTAAATGAAATGCTAGGTGAGATTTTATTTCCATGCTGTTTTGTTGATGTCTTTCCGCAGTTGAAACACTGATTGAGCAATTACATGAGGCATGAGATGTTCAGTCATGTTTATTCGCGTTAAAACTAGTAGTACAGAGGAAGGAATGATCGCGTTCACTCGCGCTCTGCTCTGCACAAGTCTGCGGCGCATCACGGCTCAGACACAGGAACCGGAGCAGATCGCGGCCGCTTGAGTCAATGCTTGTGTTGGGTTTATACCAGCAGTTTCTGAACCGTCCCAGAAGCGGCTCTCCAAGGCGTTTATACAGCGATCTGTCATGTCACATCAAAGAATGTCAAAACACCATTTATTATTTGAATTTCCTGAAAAAAAAAAAATACTGTATTCCTTCGGTACACTTGCATATATATATATATATATATATATATATATATATATGTAATATTTACTATAAATATATACTATGGGGTCAAAAATATAGAAATTACAATATTTAAAACTATATGTATATGAACGATGACTAAAAATGAACGACTTCTGTTGAGTTATCGATGTCTGACTATGGCCCTTTCATCACGAGTGGTTTCGTTTGTTTTGTGAATGATTCTATTAAAGTGCCTGTTAAGATATTGCGGGACACTGGTTCACTAGAATCGTTTATATTAGAATCTGCATTACCTTTTTCTTTTGAATCAAGTGCGGGTAGTAGTGTTAATACGAGGAATTGGATTACAGATTTACTCTGCACCCTTGCACAGAATCCAGTTGTATTCAGATCTTGTGCAAGGTGAGGTTGTGATGGCCTTGCGTCCCTTTTTACCAGTGGAAGGAGTTGATGTCATCCTGGGCAATAATTTGGCTGGGGGACAAGTTTTGCATGATGTTCCACCATCTCCTGTTGTCAGGATGACCCCCTTATTTGCCATTAAGGATGATAAAATGCCTCTGATTTTCCTAACGTTTTCAGCCTGCTCCGTGACGCGTGCAAAGTTTTTTGCCTCGACAGGTTCTGATGTTGTGCATGAACAACCTTCATTCATACGGGTTGTTTTGCCTGCCTTCCCTTCATCTATTTCTGTTAATGAACTAAGTTCGGCTCAACAACATGATTCTAGACTGGCAGATGTATTTGCCTACAGTACTTTGTGTAGATGGGTGGGGGTTTAGTGCCCATCGTGGTGTTTTCTGATCATAATCCCCTCACGTTTTTGCATTCTTTGTGCTCTCTGAATCAACGTCTTATTCGTTGGGCGTTGTTCTTTGCAGCCGTATTGTTTAGAAATCTGAGAGGGGTGTGTGGTTTGGGGGGGATTGTGGAGTTTCTTAGTAGGTGCTTTTTATGATTTGGTTAATTGATTTAGGTTTAGTTGGGGGAAAAAATTGACTTGTTTTGAAATTTTGGGTTTGGCCCAGAGGCTTTGAGTAGTCTCTGTCTTGTGGGGGGGGGGGGGGGGGGGGTAGCACCTCTAGGTGGTGTTTCAGGTTCTGGTTTGTGTTGTGTCTTTCTTTTGTCTGTTTGCAGGGTGGAAACGAGCGGCAGGTGCAGTGGATGATGAGTTGACTGATTTAAGGATTTCTGTCCTACAGTGTGGTGTGCCCCGTTTGAGCTTGACTTCTCTCCAGCACCAGACTTTGAGCCTTCTTTAATACTTTAGTTGTTTTCTTTTCTCTTCCCTTTTGGGGGTTTATTTTTAGTATCATTTACTTTAATAAATGTTTATTTTGAGTTAACTGATTTTGTGTGTGGCCTCCCCATTATTGTTACGCTGCCCTGAGCCTGGTTTGTAACTATATATACATACATGCATACATGCATACATACATACATACATGCATACAACACAACGAAATAACTTTCATATATATGAAAGTTATTTCATTGTGTAGTATGTTTATAGTGTCCACTCTCTTATAATTTGTAGTTGTGTCTATACTTGTATAGTTTTAAATATTCTAATTCATTTCTAGATTTTAATTACATAGTGTGTATGTATGTGTGTGTATATATATATATATATATATATATATATATAATATTTGATTGTTTCATTATGATGTATATATTTATAGTATATAGTACATAAGAAATATTTTTAAGTTTTTCATGTATTTTAATATATTGTGTATATGTATAGATATACACACACTATATATACACTGTATGTGTATATATAATTAAAAGATGTGACAATGCATACTGTATATACTATAAATATACTACACAATGAAATGAGTCAAATATACACAAACATACATACATACATATTTTTTATATTTGTACTACACATTTTATGCAGGGAAATAAGATTTGAATACTTATTCCAAAACTTATTTTATTGCATAATTTATGTTTATTGCACACCATATGTAATCTTTAAATTAATTTTGCACTATTTTTGTTTTCTTTTATTATTGCTGCAGATGTTTTTATTTTGCACCACAGAGACTATACTAGCGATGCTGGGATTAACTAAAGCATCAATTAAACTTGTTTGCTTCAAAAGCATCAATTAAACAACAATAAAAAGGGAAGTCCCACCCTATGTTTAACAACTTAATTTAAGCCTTCCTCTAGATACACTGCTATAGTAGGGTGGAGGCAAGCTGAATTATTAACTGCAAATTGCTCCCAAATACACACATTCAGACACACAAACCACACACACATGCCACAACGCTTTTCAGCACATAAAGAGATTTTTTAATCAATTATTCACATTAATATGGTGTGGACAAACCTCACATGATACAAAGGGCCTGGTTAAAAGCCCTGATACAGTCCGAGAAACCACACACACTGGGGAAGAGCTGTGCTGAGTTGCAGATACTGTATGATCCACATCCTGCATGAGGCATTAAGCGCGATGGACAGAAAATGGGCCATGAATAATGTGTGTTTGTGTGTGTGTAGACTACAGAGGTTTAGTGTCAAGCTTGGGTCTTCATCTGCACTCTAATGCCTGACAAAGAACAATTTCCACTTAAACAGCATTAACATGTATACTTGCCTTTCTAAGATAAGAGTCGCTTATGTGTTGTATGTGCTGTATAATCGCTCCACCAGTACTAATATCAGGACCACGGACAGCTCCACAGACAAGAGGCACTTTGTCAAGGCTGGACCTATTTACTTCAATGTAGCACACAGCGTTCTTATCTCAGCACCACAACGATCACAGGCAGTATCTCTGGCACTACAGTGAGCGTATGGCGCTGTTATGACCACAAACGGCTGCTAGACAGCTATAAATGCTTTGATTTCTGGTCACTCAGCTCTAGCAGTAGCAGCTGGAGGTTGTGCTCTGTTTCAGCACCATGGAGAGCTCCGGCACAAATTGGAACACATTATACACTTCAAAGTGCTCAATGCAAAAGCACAAAACTCAGAACTGCTTTCATTCTTCATCATTCTCTACATAGTCACACAACTGTTAATATACAAAACTGGGGTTGCAACCATCATACACATTCCAGAGAACCTCAATATTCATATTAGTGTTCAAGCAGAATGGATTTTTCCAATGAATGACTCTTTTCTGAATGTCTTTGACATTTGCTCCTTTAATCTTGAGTATTTGGTTACTTGTTTGTATACAACAATTCAAGCCAGGATTCAGTAAACAGAAACGGGATTTCCATATCTTTGCATTTCATTTCCTCTCTTTTTTGGGTTCACTTATCAGTTATTATTAATCTTAGGGAGCTTTACGGGGCTGCATTCACTATAAAGCTTCCGCTGGAACAATGAAAGGGGCTGCGCAAATAAATTGGACTGAACTGAATTGTTGTAATTTATAATTAACTGGGCTGTTCCCTCTGTGTGTGGGCGCTTTTGGGTGTGAAATGCATCTGGGTTCACTTACACAAACGCGTGGTAGAGCAGCGCCCATCCTCGTGGTCTCTCGAGCGCGTCGTAGATGAGGTTCTGAATCCGTCGCTTCCTGATATTATTCCTCTTCACGGGACGTGTGTAGCCAAGGGGCGTCTTAGCGAGCAGACCGATGTTCTGCGAGCCCCGTTTGAAGTCCGGTTCTCTGCCCGAGCCGACGAGCAGCAGCGCGCCGTCCCGTTCCTGCCCCGCGCATTGCTCCAGGTCTGCGGCCAGCGCGCTCTTCCGCTCGCGCGAGTCCTCGGCAGCGTTAGTGGCATTTCTGGACCTGATTCCCATGTTCACTGCTCTCGAACCTCGGCGCCGCGCGTGTGGAAGTCCGGGATGGGGCGCATGCCATGATCCGGACAGGGAAAGCGCGAGCTCCTCAGTGGTCGTGGGTCATTTAAGGACCTCGTTCAGGAAGGGAGGCGCGAGGATGGGCTGTGGATTGAAAAAAAACATTCAAACCTGTCAAAAGCACGCGCGCTCTCATACATGAGTTCGGTTGCCGGAACGGTTCTCGAATGTGCATCCCGATGTGAACGGAACAGCATACAAACAGAGTTTTATGCACTACCATTCACCAACGCAATACCACGACCGATCATACAGCGAGAAACAAACGAGTATTCCGATTCACGAGTCGGTTCTTGCAAGTGAATCTAAAAGATAAAGCGCGACCACTGTGATCCGAGTCCCGAACGAATGACTCTTATGAGCCGATTCTCAAAGAATCAAACAAATACTTAAATCTGAATTATTCTGACTGAAAACATTACTTTTGTCACGTCCTATTGGAAATTAAACAAGAAACGTTCATGTGTTAGGCTATATTGTACTTATTGTAGGCATTTGGCAACACACACACACACACACACACACACACACACATATATATATATATATATATATATATATACTCAAAATGATTTATGTAATCGATGATATTTAGTTTTAGAAATAAGTAAAGTATGCATCAGATATGTTACCATTTTTAGTTTTGTTTAGTAATTTAAATAGTAGCCCATGTAACGACATTTTAATAAAAAGTCATTAAAAAGTTATGTACATTACATTTTTTCAGGAATTGTTATATAATGTTCTGTTAAAATCTACTATGATTTCATCATTTGAGACTGCTGAAGGCATTATGCAACAAGATTTCACTCTTTCCAAGTGTCTTCTGCGAGAATAGGCTATAATGGAACCGCAAACGAATCGAAATCAGAAGGCGAATCTTTGAATTCATTACGATTCCCATATCTAATCACGAACGCCTGGTTAAATGTGCGGTTAGAAATGTCGATGGGCTCAACAGCGCTGACAAAAAGCATCTGGTTCATACGCAACAACGCCGTGCAACAATTGCATCGCCTCGGCTCGTGCCTGCAGCCTGTATGGGGATGAGCAACACACACACGATGTCTGAAAGCATAAATATAACGGCGGTTCTGCTGTCAGCTGTACACACACAAACACACACGGAGCTGCCTTACCGTATTCTCCGCGCGACCGCATGATTGCTGATTCGAATTGTTCTCGTGCTGCCGTTGCTCGATGAGATGAGGGAGGAGGCTTCAGACACAGGCGCGAGACAGAGAGCTTGTGGGCACGTGACACACTACAGACATAGCATCTCTGCGCCTCGACAACGCAATATTGTGCATGCCATCGCAACCCAAAACCACCAAGAGGCTGCTGGAGATGCTTTCACATGAATCACACGGCGGAAGATAGCACACCCGAATTTTTCCCGGGTGGATTGCTGGTAATCTTAACCTAAACTGAGTCACAAAGTGCACATCAAACATCAAACCTGTGTTTCTACAGCAGTGGTTTTCAATCCTGGTCCTGGAGGAGCATTGCATTTTTTGGATGTCTCTCTTATATGACACAACCAGTTCAGATCTTGGAGGATCTACAAATGAACAGATGACATAATTTAGGTGTGTTATATAAGTGATAATATGTATTAGTCTCTGCTATATATTATGCAAGAAGCAGAAGGTCAAATGGGTGTCCAAATATTCATTATTTATTTATAAAACAGTAGGCGAACAATTCCCGATGATCTACTGCATCCGCTGAGATTCTGTACCAGTCCATAAGTCCAGGGGATCTGAAAAGCATCAGACTAAAAAATTTGAAAATGGGCGGAAAAATGTAAGAGTGACTCTTTTGCATAATAATACAATTTTATGGTATGGTCCTCTTCAGTAGTTTTTAGTTTTATATGAAACCATCAGCCCATCACTCCTTCAGCCCAAACTAACTCAGATCTCTGTACCCACCTCCGTCTGTCAGTTGATCACCAGCTTCCTGACAGACAGGCAGCAGCTAGTGAGGCTGGGAAAATACATATCCAGCACCCGTACGATCAGCACTGGAGCTCCTCAGGGCTGCGTTCTCTCCCCACTGCTCTTCTCCCTGTACACCAAAGACTACATCTAAAGACCCCTCTGTCAAGCTCCTAAAGTTTGCAGATGACACCACAGTCATCGGCCTCATTCAGGACGGTGACGAGTCTGCTTACAGACAGGAGGTTAAGGAGCTGGCTGTCTGGTGCAGTCTTAACAACCTGGAGATTAACACGCTCAAAACAGTGGAGATGATCGTGGACTTCAGGAGAAACCCCCCTGCACTCCCCCCACTCACCATCATGAACAGCACTGTGACTGCAGTGGAGTCATTCAGATTCCTGGACACCACAGTTTCTCAGGACCTGAAGTGGGACAATCACATTGAGTCCATTGTGAAAAAGGCCCAGGAGAGGTTGTACTTCCTTCGTCAGCTGAGGAAGTTCAACCTGCCACAAGAGCTGCTGAAACAGTTCCACTCCGCCATCATTGAATCCGTCCTCTGCACTTCAATAACTGTCTGGTTCAGCTCATCTACCAAATCTGACCTCAGAAGACTACAGAGGGTTGTCCGGACTGCTGAGCGAATCATTGGTACAACCCTCCCCACTCTCCACGAACTGTACTCATCCAGAGAGTGAGCAAAAGGGCTGGCAAAATCACTCTGGACCCCTCACATCCAGCACACTCCCTCGTTGAGCTGTTGCCGTCTGGTCGACGCTACAGAGCTCTGAGCACCAGAACGGCCAGGCACAGGAACAGTTTCTTCCCTCAGGCAATCCATCTCATGAACACTTGACAATAACGTGGAACACGCAACACTATTACACATCATTTATTCATCACACATACTTATTTACATTTCAAATTTGCACATATCATACCTGCATACCTTGCATATTACATAATTGTCTGTATTATATATTGTATTTTTGCTTTTTTTGTACATTCTCTATTTTGAATATTGTATATTATTATTTTTATTATCTGTGTCCTGTCCTGTTGCTGTCTTTCTGTTGCACTGTGGAGCTTCTGTCACTATAACAAATTCCTCGTATGTGTAAACATACCTGGCAATAAAACTCATTCTCATTCTCAAAAACAAAAACAAACAAACAAAAACTTTATGATTATGACAGAATTATTATTCATTATGACAATATTTCAATTGACATACAGTGGTGGCCAAAATTATTAGAACACTATTTTCACCAGCTAAAAAATGGTTTTAAATCAGTTATTTATATCTTTGTGTGCATGTGTCAATAGGAAATGTCAGTTTACATTTCCAAACATTCATTTTGCCATTAATTGTAATAATCCAGTGAGATTTTAGTTTGCACAAGGAGTCTGACAACAGCCAGTGCTTCACACAGAGATCTGGGGCCTCATTTATAAAGCGTGTGCATGCACAGATTTGATCTTAGAGTGTGCATATGCTTAAAATCCACGCCAATGCTCATATTTGTAAAAACTGTCTTTGACGTGGAAAAGTGCTTAGTGTCACATCAGGGTCTGAGCAGATGTACGCAGAGTACTGCAGGTTTTTGAAAATGTAAGCTGTTCTAAATTATGATGATTGGTGATCTTTTATATGTTAATGACATTAATTAGGAGTCGTTTACAAGGCAGAGAGCTGAAACCATTCAAGTTCAAGATAATTTGCGATTCATAGACGCAAAGAGATGCATACGCGCGTTTTCTATTTGTACGTTCATTCTATCAATCACACGTACGCATAATCAAGAGATGATCGTAAGATCAAATTTAGGATGGTTTCTGCGCAACATTTTATAAAGAGACCCCTGATCTCATCATCATCCAGTCTGTCTGGAATGACATGAAGAAACAGAACAAACTGAGACAGACTAAATCCAGAAGAACTGTGGCAACGTCTCCCAGATGCTTCAAGAAACCTTCCTGCAAAGCTACCTGAAAAACTATGTGCAAGTGCAAAAGCTGCTTTAAATGCAAAGGATGGTCATACCAAATGTTGATTTAATTTAGTTAAAAGAAGTTAACATAAAATATGTATCAACATAAAATATGACATATAATCCTAATGTACATAACTGATAAGAAAAAACTAATAAGAAACAGTGCTTTTAAAGAAAGTCACAGGAAATGTCTATTATATGACTTACTCTTTTTCACTTTCAAAAACTTGTGTGTTGTCAGTTTGAAATGATAAAAACTAAGAACTCTATACAAACCCTCAGTGCAGGAACAGCGCATAAGTCTACACTCAGCATCATATGGTTGCAGTGACATGTATCTCTCTCTCATTGCTTTGCTGTGTAAATTTCTCCTCTCACCCAGCCTCTCCTGTCCCAGAAACCCTCTGTAATTTCTGCTCAGTCTGTCTCATACTGACAGACTGGAAAATGCAGACGCCTTGTATTTGTGCACATAAAGAATAAGAGGGAAAAATATATAGAAATATAATTCAAGGACAGCGCGCCTTCACTACCTGCCAACATATTGTATGAGGTAAAATGAGTGGTAAATCTGCCTCTTCAACTTGGCTCTTTTTATCTCGTAAGCACTATATATATATATACACCTCTCACATTTTTGTAAATATTTTATTATATCTTTTCATGTGACAACACTGAAGAAATGACACTTTGCTACAATGTAAAGTAGTGAGTGTACAGCTTGTATAACAGTGTAAATTTGCTGTCCCCTCGAAATAACTCAACACACAGCCATTATTGTCTAAACCGCTGGCCACAAAAGTGAGTACACCCCTAAGTGAAAATGTTCTTTACAGAAAGAACCAAAGTGTCAATATTTTGTGTGGTCACCATTATTTTCCAGCACTGCCTCAACCCTCTTGGGCACGGAGTTCACCAGAGCTTCACAGGTTGCCACTGGAGTCCTCTTCCACTCCTCCATGACGACATCACGGAGCTGGTGGATGTTAGAGACCTTGCGCTCCTCCACCTTCCGTTTGAGGATGCCCCACATACAGGTGCTGGTCATATAATTAGAATATCATCAAAAAGTTGATTTATTTCACTAATTCCATTCAAAAACTGCAACTTGTATATTATATTCATTCATTACACACAGACTGATATATTTTAAATGTTTATTTCTTTTAATTTTGATGATTAGAGCTTACAGCTCATGAAAGTCAAAAATCAGTATCTCAAAATATTAGAATATTACTTAAGACCAATACAAAGAAAGGATTTTTAGAAATCTTGGCCAACTGAAAAGTATGAAAATGAAAAGTATGAGCATGTACAGCACTCAATACTTAGTTGGGGCTCCTTTTGCCTGAATTACTGCAGCAATGCGGCGTGGCATGGAGTCGATCAGTCTGTGGCACTGCTCAGGTGTTATGAGACCCCAGGTTGCTCTGATAGTGGCCTTCAGCTCTTCTGCATTGTTGGGTCTGGTGTCTCTCATCTTCCTCTTGACAATACCCCATAGATTCTCTATGGGGTTAAGGTCAGACGAGTTTGCTGGCCAATCAAGCACAGTAACACTATGGTCATTGAACCAGCTTTTGGTACCTTTGGAAGTGTGGGCAGGTGCCAAGTCCTGCTGGAAAATGAAATCAGCCTCTCCATAAAGCTTGTCAACAGAAGGAAGCATGAAGTGCTCTGAAATTTCCTGGTAGATGGCTGTGTTGACTGTGGACCTCAGAAAACACAGTGGACCAACACCAGCAGATGACATGGCAGCCCAAATCATCACTGACTGTGGAAACGTCACACTGGACTTCAAGCAACATGGATTCTGTGCCTCTCCACTCTTCCTTCAGACTCTGGGACCTTGATTTCCAAATGAAATGTAAAATTTACTTTCATCTAAAAAGAGGACTTTGGACCACTGAGCAACAGTCCAGTTCTTTTTCTCCACAGCCCAGGTAAGACGCTTCTGACGTTGTCTCTGGTTCAGAAGTGGCTTGGTAGCCCTTTTCCTGAAGACGTCTGAGCGTGGTGACTCTTGATGCACTGACTCCAGCTTCAGTTCTCTCCTTGTGAAGCTCTCACAAGTGTTTGAATCAGCTTTGCTTGACAGTATTCTCAAGCTTGTGGTCATCACTGTTGCTTGTGCACCTTTTCCTACCCAAATTCTTCCTTCCAATCAACTTTGCATTTAATATGCTTTGATACAGCACTCTGTAAACAGCCACACCTTTCAGTAATGACCTTCTGTGACTTACCCTCTTTGTGGAGGGTGTCAATGTTCGTCTTCTGGATCATTGCCAAGTCAGCAGTCTTCCCCATTATTGTGGTTTCAAAGAACAAGATACCCAGAATTTATACTGTAGGGATGGTCATTTATTCAAACTCAAATGTAAATATTCTAATATTTTGAGATACTGATTTTTGACTTTCATGAGCTGTAAGCTCTAATCATCAAAATGAAAAGAAATAAGCATTTGAAATATATCAGTCTGTGTGTAATGAATGAATATAATATACAAGTTTCACTTTTTGAATGGAATTAGTGAAATAAATCAACTTTTTGATGATATTCTAATTATATGACCAGCACCTGTATGCTCAATAGGGTTTAGGTCTGGAGACATGCTTGGCCAGTCCATCACCTTTACCCTCAGCTTCTTTAGAAAGGCAGTGGTCATCTTGGAGGTGTGTTTGGAGTCGTTGTCATGTTGGAATACTGCCCATGACAGTCCCACCACCATGCTTGACTGTAGGTGACACACTTGTCTTTGTACTTGTCAAGACACACTTGTTTTTGTACTCCTCACCTGGTTGCCTCAACACACATTTGACACCATCTGAACCAAATACGTTTATCTTGGTCTCATTAGACCACAGGACATGGTTCCAGTAATGACATGGTGTCCTTAGTCTGCTTGTCTTCAGCAAACTGTTTGCTGGCTTTCTTGTGCATCATCTTTAGAAGAGGCTTCCTTCTGGAACGACAGGCTGACCCCCCACCCCTTCAACCTCTGCAGCAATGCTGGCCGCACTCATACGTCTATTTCCCAAACACAACCTCTGGATATGATGCTGAGCACATGTCCTGTCCTGTTAAACTGCTGTATGGCCACCGTGCTGCAGCTCAGTTTCAGGGTCTTGGCTATCTTCTTATAGCCTACGCCATCTTCATGTAGAGCAACAATTCTTTTTTTTCAGATCCTCAGAGAGTTCTTTGCCATGAGGTGCCATGTTGAACTTCCAGTGACCAGTATGAGAGAGTGAGAGCGATAACACCAAATTTAACACACCTGCACCCCATTTACACCTGACACCTTGTTACACTAATGAGTCACATGACACCGGAGAGAGAAAATGGCTAATTGTGCCCAATTTGGACATTTTTACTTAGGGGTGTACTCACTTTTATGGCCAGCGGTTTAGACATTAATGGCTGTGTGTTGAGTTATTTTGAGGTGACAGCAAATTTACACTGTTATACAAGCTGTACACTCACTACTTTACATTGTAGCAAAGTGTCATTTCTTCAGTGATGTCACATGAAAAGATATAATAAAATATTTACAAAAATGTGAGGGGTGTACTCACTTCTGTGAGATACTATATATATATATATATATATATATATATATATATATCAGCAGTTTTTTTTAAGTGAAGTAAGATATCAATGATAATGCCAAACAATATTCAGCATAATGTGATGTATACAGGAACACATTTCTGGTTTGGTGTTGGAGCATTTGAGCCTTACCGATGGGGATGTGGAGGTACAAAAGACCAAAAAGGTTGGGAAACACTGCAATAAAGCACTCTAAACTGAAACTGAAACCCAGAGCCCCACAGTGAAGCAGTTCTCAGGATTTCATTTATCATTAATGAGATTTACACTCTCTCTGAGAATTAAGTTTCTTAGGTTTCAAATCTCACACATCAGAGCAAATGAGAATATTCAGCACACACAGGTTTTTTTTTTTACAGTACATCTGCCGTCTTAACTAAGGTTGATTGTTTTCCTTTGTGTGCATACATGTGCATGTTTGTCCATTTGATTTAGATTATTTGGGGGAGCTTTTTACCTCATCGTTGGCGTTTTTTAGTCTCTCTTGTGCAGTGGGAGTATCTGACTGCTCTCTGCTGAATTCAGTTGCTTTTTACAGGGCTAGTCAAGATGGCTGCTGAAACACACATACACACACACACACACACACACACACACACACACACACACACACACACACACACACACACACACAAAAGACCAGAGCTCTAAAATGATCCCATCTGTCCACAAAGGAGTAAATTCACATTGTTAAACTTAAAAACCACCAAAAAGCTCTGCTTAAGTACACCGCTTCATGGGACACTCTAAGGTGACCCCAGTACCACAGTGAATTATGGGAATTTACCTGTAAATCAAAACACAATCATGAATCTCTTTGTTTTTCACCTGTGTCATTTCAAATCCAGTCCCAATTCTCTTTTGGGACAAATCAGTTAGATGCAGGCCTACTTAATTCCTCTTTCTATGAACACAGCCTAAGATTACGGCTATAAATCTTTATGATTCATAAGCCATAAATTTAAGTGCTTATGACGTCAAGCAGCTAGGAGAGATGCCGTTAGCCTCAGAACGACAGAGAGTGGCCATAGTTCAGTTTAGAGAGCCTGTGCCAGTGCCACCACCATCTGACATACGCTTCCCTCGGGATGGCAGGATCCTACAGCTACTGAAAGAGAGAGAGAGAGATTGAGCAAAGCGAGGATGAAAAAGACAAACCGATCAATAAAAGTGAAGTAACATCAAAAATAACCTGACTGTGGAGTTAGGCTCTTGGAAAGTCAGAGCAGACGGCATCTTCTCCTTGTCAGAGATTGGAGGAACAGCGGAGCCAGGGGAGTTGAAGAGGCAGTGGGGAGAGAAAGAAAAGAGAGCATCTTTGTCAGGGTGACAGGGGTTGAATTATTCAGTCTATGTCCAGCTGCTACGTTAAATCATCATGTTTTATTCATCTGCAACAGTTTCAAAAACCTGACATTCAAATACATTAGGACAATAAGTCTAATGTGAACACACACATCTGGAGCAGAATTAACTTTTGGTGTGCAGTTCCTAATGTGAAAAGCATATGAAGCATATTTCAACCTATTCACTACATTTTCATGTTTTTCACAAATGTTGTGGTTACGAAATTGTCTGACAAACTGTGAATATTTAGCAAAATACAACAGGATTACAAAAACACGATATACACTGAAAACATGGGATTCAAGATATAGTTTAACAATAGAAATGTTATGATAAGAAATATACTATCCTTCAAAATACTGGGATCAGTATTTATTTATTTATTTAGTTTTATTTATTTATTTTTTGCACTTTTTGAAAAACAAAACACAAAAACATATATATATATACAATTTTCTATATGGATATATTTTAAAATCCAATTTATTCCTATAATGGCAAAGCTGAATTTTCATCATCATTACTCCAGTCTTCAGTGTCACACGATCCTCCAAAAATCATTTTAATATGCTGATTTGATGCTCAAGAAACACTTTTTTATTATCATCGACACTGAAAACACTGCTGCTTAATATGTTAGGATATTTTTTTTTTACAGGATTTTGTGATTAACAGAATAGCAGCATTTATTAAAAAATTTAAAGCTTTTGTAGCATTATAAATTTTTTTTTTTTTTAACTGGCCCTTGCTGAAAAAATTAATTTCTTAAAAATAAATCTTACTCACCCCCAAGCTTTTGAATGGTAGAGTATTTATGACTTATTTCGAAGTCAATAAATAATGAATTTTTTGTTCTTGCTATATATTCTTGCTTCCATTAAAACAAACACGCTCTTTGGATCATCTCAAATCATAACATTGTTACAACATGAATATCATCATCAAGTTTTCTATAAACTTGTGGAGTTCATGAGGCTTGAGATACACAACCAAGACATTCATGTTAATTTTTCAACTTTTCACTGAGTTTTTTATGCTGATAATATAATTCATAAAGAAAAATGTTGTACTACATTAGAAAAGCAAAATATAAACCAAGACTATTGCCCCCTACTGTATATTTTTTAGAATCTGGTTAACTTGAAAGTCATTAATTAAAATCATCTCTAAATGGTGCTCTTTCATGTGTAATGGGTTTACTATATTCTCTGAAGCATCTCTAAAATGGCTTTCACTAGATTTAGTCCAGCACAGCACAGGGGTGTTTAAATGTCAGCAGCAGCAATGTAAAATATAGCTGCAAGCAGCGATGGCGGGCCCAAGCCGTCAGCGCAACCGCCACGCCGGTGGCATCAGGAAAACTGTGCCCAGCGGGCACATGCATTACAGTAAACCTCTGGCAGTTTGGATTTGAGGGATACAGCAATGAAAGGGTTAATCCAAACTATCAAGACTGTGAAAGATACACACACACACACACACACAAACATACACGCAACTATATATAACAATTGGGTAACACTTTCAATAAGGTTTCAGTTATTAACATTAACTATATTAATTAATATGAAAAATAAATATATAGCTGTTTAAAAATGTTAGTCTCTCTCTATTCTCTCTCTCTCACACACAAACTCACAAATAAAGACAAATATGAAAAGCTTTTTTTTTAAACTTTTCAATAAGTTTTTATTTTTTAACATTATATAAGTTAACATGAACAATAATTATATAATATTTATTAATGTTAATTAATATTAAGTTTAAAATGTATTAATACATTATTAAAATTTAAAGTTGTGTCTTAACATTAGTTTATGTTCTGTGAATTAACATAAAATTTATATTTTTAATGTTAGTATTAACTAAAATTAAATGAAATTAATAAATGATTTTAAAATATATTGGTCCTTTTTAGTTCATGTTAATTAATGTAATAACTTATGTTAACCAAAGAGACCTTAAAGTAAATTGTTACCAATATTTTTTATATTATATAACTATTTAGAAAAAGTATATGATAATATATATATATATATATATATATATATATATATATATATATATATGTGTGTGTGTGTGTGTGTATGTGTGTATATATATATATATATATATATATATATATATATATATATATATATATATAAGAACACTGACAGTACAGAACATTTCAGCTGGCTCTATGCAGTATTTTTCATTCTGATAGACAGAGAGGCAGCTCAAGAAAACTGAGGTCATGCCTCCATCTGGTGGTCATTCTTGGTATTACACATTTGGTATTAACTTACATTAAATAAGAAAATTATTTAAAATTATATTGTTCCTTTTTAGTTCATGTTAATTAATGTAATAACTTGTGTTAACCAAAGAGACCTTAATGTAAATTGTTAAAAATACTTTTAATATTCTATAAGTATTAAAAAAAATTTATATATATATATATATATATATATATATATATATATATATATATATATATATATGTGTGTGTGTGTGTAAAGAATACTGAGAATACAGAGCATTTCAGCTGATTATATGCATTCTTTTACATTCTGATACACAGAGAGGCAGCTCTTCAAAAATAAGGTCATGCCTCCATCTTGTGTTCATTCTTGGTATTACACTCTTCACCTTTAAAACAATTTCAGTGATAGTTTTAATTGTTTTGTGGCCCCTGAGCATGATACATTTATGAAACTAAGCATGTTTCCTCAGAATGACCTGTTATATTTATGTAAAAAGTTTTGAAGTGTTTGGAAAGTGCACTTTAAAGATATAAGAAAATTACTGCTATTTGTTTTACTGTTACTTTAATAAATCACCATTACCACACCGTTCGAGATATCCTAAATCCGTCCGCAATTTAAAATCTTCAGTATATTGGCATCATGTTGACAAACTTTGGTGTGAACTACTTGTTTCTGCTTGGAGGAGTATGAATTTATTT
This sequence comes from Acrossocheilus fasciatus, assembly GCA_036784905.1. Classification (NCBI taxonomy): domain Eukaryota; kingdom Metazoa; phylum Chordata; class Actinopteri; order Cypriniformes; family Cyprinidae; genus Acrossocheilus; species Acrossocheilus fasciatus. The sequence continues at coordinate 27,970,983 of CM071939.1, forward strand.
ACAGCCTGTTTTCTCAAAAAACAAATATTCAAAGAAAAATTGTTTTGTGGCCCCTGAGCATGATATATTTTTGAAACTAAGCATGTTTCCTCAGAATGATTTGTTATATTTATGTAAAAAGTTTTGAAGTGTTTGGAAAGTGCACTTTAAAGATATAAGAAAATTACTGCTATTTTTTTTTACTGTTACTTTAATAAATCACCATTGCCACACCGTTCGAGATATCCTAAATCCGTCCGCAATTTAAAATCTTCAGTATATTGGCATCATGTTGACAAAGTTTGGTGTGAACTACTTGTTTCTGCTCGGAGGAGTATGAATTTGTTTACAGCCTGTTTTCTCCAAAAACAAACATTGAAATAAAAATAGCCGACTTTCTGTAGGTCGTAGCTAATGACTGTAAATTAGAAAGTTGTCCGGCTTAATAAGAACAATTTATGTACCGAGTTTGGTGTCTGTAGCTAAAACTAACCCCCCCACTTTTGACAAAAGGTGGCGCTATAGAGTGCCTCTTCCACGCCCGTTTATGAGCTTTTTCTGGTGTCTAACTATTATTAATACAGATATGTGTATTGAGTTTCATGGAATTCTAAGCATGTTATCTGCCTCAAAATAATCTGAAAAGAATATTCAACTTTGACAAATTACCACGGCAACAATATTTTAGATATCAATATTCCCTTCACAGTTTCACATCGGCCGTGTTTTCTCATTATTCTGATGAAGTTTGAAGCAAATCGGGTAAAAATAAGATGCTGAAAATGAAATTGACACATTTCCTGCTGCCAGTTGGTGGCGCTATAACTTTTACTCATAATAGTCACATCTATTCGATCGGCATCGTACAACCAACAAACCCCTGAAGTTTGATCAAAATCAGACAATGTATGTGGATGTTATTAGACATTTCGTGTCTCTCATTTTTCGCCATAATTCATCGCCTCGCCACGGGCAAACCGTTCGAGATATCAAAAATCCCTCCGCAATTTAGCATCCCCAATGTCTTGAGATCATGTTCACCGAGTTTGGTGGCAATCGTATGGAAGTCCTCAGAGGAGTATATCAAATTCCAGAGCATGCGCTTTTCAAACAGCCCTGAATAGCTGACTTCCTGTTGGGCGGAGCCTATGACATAGAGTAGGAAAGTTGTTCGGCTCAATGAGATCTATATGTGTACCGAGTTTCATATGAATACGTTTAAGTATGTGTGAGATAGCCATCAAGATATCTGACCGTCTTGTAGGGGGCGACGTAGAGCCCCTGTGCCACGCCCGGGTCCCAGCCTGGGCGACGTCCTAATGGCCGCGGATTCCAATGTGTGTGCAAATTTTCAAGAGTTTTTGAGCATGTTAAGGCACCCAAAAACGCCCGGATAGTCGAAAAAAAAAAAAAAATAATAATAATAATAATAATCCTTAGGAAAACAATAGGGCCCTCGCCTTACTGGCTTGGGCCCTAATTACTCATTTGCTGACAGAAGTTTTTAATAAAAGTGGAAATGAAACCTGCACAACCCATCTGCACATACCAATAATTCACTTGTACACACATAAAGCAGCATGGGAAAGGACACAGACACAATACTGAAGAATAACACTCAAACACTGAGGAAAGCTGTGTACCTGCTGACCCTGAGTGTGAGCTGTAAAGAATGTGCTTGTACTGTGACCTTTGTTGTGTGTGTGTGTGTGTGTGTGTGTGTGTGTGTGTGTGTGTGTGTGTGTGTGTGTGAGCTGTATAAGGAGTGTGAACTATAGGGTGAGTATATCTTCTTGCTTTCCTGAAAATAGAAATACTGCAGAGAAATGAGCTCATCCGTTGGCAGTTATGTACACATCTGACCTCTTCCGCGCAAACGCACACACACACAAAACAGCATTTACCTTCACAGACATCTCCAACACATATCCACACATTCCTCCAACACATAAAAGAAAAAAAGAAGAAAAGAGAAAGACAGGGAAAGCAGCACAACAATACTTCTGACTCTAAGCCTATGATTAGAAATCCTGACTATTAGCCAACTTAAACATAAACACAGATCTTGAATAATAATCACTGTGTGCAAGTGACCAGAAACTTAAGACGTTTCCAAGGCTGCATGTATATGATAAACATAAATTTGATAAAACAGAAAGTAAAAACAAACAGCAGTATTGTGAAATATTATTTCAATTTAAATATAATAATAAATTTTAATATTTTTCAAAATGTTTTTTTTTTTATAGCAAAGCTGAATTTTCAGCAGCTATTACTCCAGTCTTCAGAGTCACATGATCTTTAAGAAATTATTCAAATATGCCCATAAGAAACATTTCAGGATTCTTTGATAAATGGAAAGAAGAAAAAACACATTATTTACCCAAAAACTTTTGAACATAGTTTATGTAATACTTGGAGAAATATCTCAATGAGAGTTGCTTGGCAGGTGCAGGACCTTTTTTTCTGACTCAAAATGATGTAGTTATGTCATCCACCATCAGGTGACAACACATGTAAGGCTGTCCACAGTGGCATTGAAGCTGTTGGTCACCTCAGAACACAATCAGCCTTGACAGTTTATTTTCCAACAGAAATTCATTGGCATAAAAAGTTCACTGTAAACTGAAATGAGCTGGATGATTACACTGTTGTCTTATGTTGAGCTGCTTTATAGCGGATCCAATTTTGTTTCATAATTAATGAATTTAGCAACATTGACAATTGTTATTGAACTAAACTGAATTACAGTAACATTCAGCTGATAGTGTTGCCTTCCATAGAGCTGCTTACAGCTGAATTGAACTTGTTTCGTAATTGATTAACTTTACACAGCTAGTGAACTCTAATAGAGTGTAACAGAACTGTATGATAAAATAATGACACCATTGGCTTTTTTAGAGTTACTTTACAGCAAAATTTGATTTTGTCTCATGAAGAACCACTGCACCATTGTGTTTTTTTTAATATATATATCTTAATATCATTGTGAAGCTGCTTTGAAACAATCTGTATTGCATAAAGCACTATAGAAATAAAGGAGGTGTCTTTGTATGGCCTGTTTTAGAAAGACAAAATAATTTTACACAATTTTATTGCTATGACTACTTGTAGTAGAAACAAATGGTGATTTAAAATAGTAGGTCAGAGGCCAGAAACATAACAAGCTGATTTGACAGAACCATCAAACATATAACAAATAAATTTTACACATATGATGTTGATAAAAATAATAATTTCAAGGGAAAATAATTTGTGCAAAATAAAAAATAGAAAGAGTGTCTTATCAACTGAATAATAAAACAAAACAAAACAGGAATTTACAATGCGGACAGCTTCATTGATTATAATGGGAGCCATTTAGTTTTGTCCCGACATGATGCCCACATCCGGAGTAGACACGGCATTAGAGACACCCCCTCTTTATATCAGACAGACATGACTGTAAGTCAATAAATGAGTATCTGTGTGTGTGCGTGTGTGATATAGAGAGAAAACACACTGAAAGTGAAAGATGTGTAGCAGTGAAACATTCAGCAAGCTTTAATGAGACTGACAGTTACTCATCTGCTTAACTATATATCTAATGAAGAGAACTAAATATATCTCACATTATTTCATCACACACACACACACACACACACACACACTTCCACAAGCTCAGCAGAGAGTGTGATTATGCTTATTCTCTCTTGCTGTGTCATATCATGGCATATTCTCTCTCTTTCGGTCTCGCTCACATAAGTGGAGGCACTTCTGGATCGTCCACGAAGTCCTTTGACACAGGCCTCTCCTCGACGCCACAGCGCTGGTGAGGCTGTGAGAGCTGCAGGGGCTTGTGGGAAGACTCCTTTCCTTTGGGAACAATGTTGGCCAGACTCCCAGCCAGACCGGGATCCACCTCCAATAATTCACGCCCTGGCGCTGGCCTGCAGAGAGACAGATCTGACTGAGATTGCTGTTTTGTTGCGTTTTAAGAATTGATTAGTCTATAACTCAAGTCTAACTGTTCAGTCAGCACAATCTCTGCAAAATCAAAGTCGGTTTCTCCCACCTGCTCTTTGCCAAATCACATCCACCACATACCACATTTGACTCTACTTACTTTCTGAATAAATGTCCTTACTGTGCATGATTCATCTGTGAACCTATTATAAAGAAAAAAGTTTTTCATAAACTTTAACTTGAAAGACTTCATAATCTCAAAGGGATAGTCCACCCAAAAATGATAATTCTGTCATCATTTACTCTTGTTCCAAACCTGTACGACTTTCTTTCTTCTTTGGAACACAGAATAAGATATTTTGAAAATACTTTTTACACATAATATGCAGTATGGGCAGGTTAAAATAATAATAAATAAGGAATTTTTTACAGTCAGCTGGTCATTATCACAAAATATAGACACAATGTGACAACTGTAGGGAGTGAAATTATTTCCTTATGAAATTAATTCCTCATGAAGCCAAAACCCAGGAACGTACACACTACAGATGCCATGCAATAAAACAATAAAACTTATCTGGAGAAGAGATCTTCAGAGAGAGCAAACAACACCACTCCCCTTGTTCATTTACGACCCCCTTCCTCCCCCTCCCCTGCCCTCTCTGACTCTTTTCCCCCAAAAGGCTTCACTCAAAGTTAATTAAGAATAGGTATCACATATGTGACCCTGGACCATAAAACCAGTCTTAAGTCGCTGGGGTATATTTGTAGCAATAGCCAAAAATACACTGCTATATGAAAAATTATAGATTTTTCTTTTATGCCAAAAATCATTAGTATATTAAGTAAAGATCATATTCCATGAAGATATTTTGAAAATGTACTACTGTAAATATATCAAAACGTCATTTTTGATCAGTAATATGCATCGCTAAGAATTCATTTGGACAACTTTAAAGACGATTTTCTCAATATTTTGATTTTTTTGCACCCTCTCAGCCAAATATTGTCCGATCCTAACAAACCATACATCAATTGAAAGCTTATTTATTTCGAAGAATTGACACTTAAGACTGGTTTTGTGGTCCAGGGTCACATATCATATGTGAACCTTTTGTTTTCCCCCTTCATGTTTGGTATCATTTTAAAGGTCTCTGTGCGATTGGTAAATTGGTCTCAATTTCACAGTAGTCTCTTGTATTATGAGAAATACTGAAGACTTTTGTAGAATTGTGTTCTGCTGAGGAGGGGGTGTGTCCCCCTTTAGGGCTCTGCGGGAATGTTTATCCATCTTCATCCAGGTGCGTCCCTGGAGCACTAGAACCAAAAACACCATAAGGTCTTTCATGTTTTTACAACTGATCTGAAGATTTTTTGTTTTTTCTTATTTGGGTATATAAGGGAAGTGACAAAACACTACTTTGGAATTTCTGTAGTCAGAAAACCCCATGCAGTGTGTGAGGGTCTCTGGAGCTCTGCTGCTGTGTGTCTCTCTGCTGGCAGGTACGATTCAAAAATGTAATTGTGTTAAACACATTGTGCCCATAGAGCACACTGTATAGTTGTTTGTGCTACTACATGTGTACATAAGCTAATGAAGTTTATTCTCTAAAACATCTGAGTGCTTTGCTATGCATTTTAGACCGTGTGTCTTGTGTTAAATTAGGATAACTGTTACATGTGTGACTATGTTAAATTTGTTCGTCTCCTGACCTACTTGGCTGTTTCCCATATAGCCACAGTCTCTATGTACAGGAGCAGAGTTGCCATGTGGTTACAATGTGATTCACAATTGCATTATCCTTTCTAAATTGGCCTCTAATTGTTTCATTATATAATTGGCATGACACAACCTTACCTGACTAATAAAGAATTGTTATATTTGATTTATTCTGAACTGTCCTGAAATCATTATGACTATTAGACTGTGAGGAGGCTTTTGTTACCGCAAATCTACGGCCAGGATAGGTCAAACTGAAGGCGCATGAATGAACGGAGCAGTAGGCACGTCATCTGAGACCTCAGATTTCTGTCTATCACTGGTGCTAGCAAGTTGTACGGGAAACGACTAAGTAAACTACACTTTTTGTCATAAGCAAGCAGTTGGCGGCAGACAATTAGGTATTAGTCTACCTACATCCTCTGACTAAGATCAGACTGGCAAGTTTGTGTCCGTGAGATCTACGCAAAACCCAAGGCGTGAGACTCTATGCGACATTAGGTCCCCAGTGAACGGATAATTGAAAGTATGGGAAAGTCTAGGATAATCAAATATCTAAATTAATATATAAGCGATATTTCATATTTGTGATCAGTTTTTAATTAGAAGTAATTAGTAAGTAAATTTAATGATCACTTGGAATTGGAGTCAGATTGAGCACGGAGCTAGACCAAAATTGAAACTAAATCGTGATAAATTCAGAAGCGCAAGTAAAAGACCGAATGCGCATTAAACCTTCAACCAGGCCGCTGGATTCCGTTGTTTGGACTAGTGGGTGGATCCTTACACAATGTAATCATAATTCCAACGTAAATCTTGTATCACCCTTTCTGGGCCTTGAACGAGGTTGTTGCATTGCTGTCTACACTCTTAAAAATAAAGGTGCTTCACAATGCAATAGAATAACCTTTTTGTCTAAATGGTTCCATAAAGAACCTTTAACATCTTAAGAACCTTTCTGTTTCACAAAAGGTTCTTTGTAGCGAAAGAAGGTTCTTAAGATTATAAAAAGGTAAGAAAAAGATGGTTCTTTAAAGAACATTTGACTGAATGGTTCTTTGTGGAAACAAAAATGGTTCTTCTATGGCATCGTTGTGAACATGAAGGTGAGTAATTAATGACAGAATTTTCATTTTTGGATGATCTATCCCTTCAAATGATAACTAACTGTGATTAATTCCCATAAAACCATGTTACCTAATCTGTTACCTAAAAGAGCTATTCTCCTGTAGACAATTACAGTACAACATCACAAAGTAGAAGTTAATCACGTATGCGCAATAGAACTTTTTTATTTTTTTGCAGAATGCCGTTGTCGTTCCATCAGCAGCTGTTTGCTTAAAGTCCCTAATTAATTCATTTAATGGCTCATTATGGATCCTCTGTGCAGATTAAGAAAGTAAAAGCCAATGGAAACCATGTTTAGTCATTGCTTGATAAGCACTAAGCAGTGAGGTAAGCTGATAAATGTCCATTAATCCACTACTGCTCTCCACAACCAACACGTTGTGCCGCAGGCCTCCCCAACAGAACAGTGTTGCGGGCGCTGCAGCTTTCTGCCTCTTACACGGAAACACAAATCCCAGTATGATGGCCAGTCCCACCTATCTTGATAGCAGATAAATCAGCACTGACTTCCTGTAGACTCAAACCAAAAGGCTTGTGACTTCAACACACAGCAGGGCTTTATTTAGACTTTGACGGGAATCTAATGATTTCTGGTGAACTCTTTGACTACACAATAACACTAATAATACATAGCAAATTATTTATAGTACAGTTTTAGAGTCTCTCTTTTTATCTCCGCTTCCGTCTCTCTCATGCTTTAAGAATGAATCACTAAAAATTTAATTAGTGTGGCAGCTGAAATCTGATTGGACTCTGAATTACTGATAGCGTGCGATTATACTGTACTTTCCGAGCCAATCAGTGCCTCAGCGGGTACATTATCACACACACAGATGATTTATAGAAAGTGCACTGATTTCCTCAGGGGCAGGTACACAAACGCAGGTGCGTTATTGTGTGTGTGACCTGAGGGTCTCATTAAATAATAACACAAGCATGCATGTGTGTGTGTACATAAGAGCAAGAGCATCTGACCTCCCTGTGTATCAGGAGGTCAGGAGTAATCAGGTTCGGATGATGTCATCCATCAGGATGGAGTCAGGGCAGAAGAGTGTGTGTTTGTGAGCCGAATGACAGTAACTGGTTTATTTGCATCTTATTTGCATTTTTATTAGGTCTTTAATGTTATACCCCAGTGTTCACTTATTATGCTGATAAACCGACTGAAGGACACACACAGAAAACACGGTCGCTCAATGGAATAAAACCTTTGAGTCAACAAACTAATTCCACAGTCACACGGGTTAATGCAAACATGCATTAAGACCCATTAGAGGTGCCTGCACACACACGAGGGATCTTGTTCAGTGTGAAAGTGACCGCACAAGACCTCCCGCTGTAAACTGCAGAGAGAAAAGGGAGAGAGGTTTATAAAGAGAGATCAATTATAAAGCAGATAAGCTTGCATGTGTGTATATACTGCAATTTAGTCTTTTAGGAAACTTAGCTCCAAAGCAACTTCCCTAATAAGAAGCTCAGCGTCCCTGGAGTGACCTGCAGTTGAGTGTTTTTTTCTCAAGGACACAATTTTGAATTTTGTCATCTTGAATGGATAGTTCAACCAGAAATTAAAGTACTGTCACCATCTTACTCACCCTCGTGTCATTTGAATACAAAAGATATTTAGCAGAATTCTGATTTGTATATCTGTGAAGCAGGATTTAAAACTAACCCAGACCCCTGACCAAGACCACCAAAGACCAACGTCTCAGGAGGATCATAATAACACTGTTAAGAAATGAACAAACTTGTGTGTGTGTGTGTGTGTGTACACATGTTCACATAGGCAGGCAGCTGAACTGCAACTGAATTACCTGGTCTCTTTCTTGGTATTCTGGTTACTGGTAACACTGGTCGGCCTGGCAGTGGGTTTCTTCGGTTTAATCTCTCCATGTGCCTACAAAAAAACACAAATTTATCACAACAGGTTTTAAGGACAGTTATCCTTGAAAAAAAATCGCAAATTAATTGATAATTGAACTACACTTTCAGAAAGCAATTAGCCAGCATACTTAGTTTGTTAGATTCCCATTCCAGTTTCACTGCACTTCAAGTAGGTAATTGACATACATAAACACACATAATAAACACATTTTTTTTAACATTATTAAATGAAAATGTAAACTATATTAAAACAGAAACCAGTCATTTTAAATTATAATCATATTTCACAATATTGCCATTTTACTGCGTTTTCGCTCAAATGTAGCTGTAGTGAGCACAAAAGAATTAAAAAATGCTTAAACATCTTACCAACCTCAAATTTTTGAACAGCAGTATACATAAATGTATAACAAAATTACATTTTAAGAGTTGTAAATGCCCACTATTTCTTTCACATTTAGCATAAGTTTCAATCATATTTTTGACTTCAATAATTTATTTTAAAATGTCTGGCATTTTCCTTGGAGCATTATTAATATCAGATTATAAAAGATACTTTTAAAAATAGTTTTAGGTGAAGCACAGCATGTCAGACTGCAGGACATATCAACTTTCAGAAATTACTTCACATACATTATGGCAGTTATTTTGAAGTGAATGATTTTACCAGATATTATATTTAATAAGATTTCTTTTGTTGACATTCATGCTGCACATACTGACAATTAATCAGCAAAATCAGTGATTTTATTTGTCAAATGCAAGCTGATATATTTTTGAGTTTGGTTTTATTACACAACATGGTAAATATGGGAATAAACCCCATATATATGAAAACTGGAATGAAACCGATGTTAAAAAACATCAGTAGGATGTTTGAAAGGTGTGTTTCAGGTGTAGTGAGCTGTACCAGAGGCAGGATGAGGAGCAGGTGGCCGGTGGTTTGGGATCTCTGTGCTGTGCTGCTGTCGGGTTTCACTTCTGCAGGCAAAACCAGCTGGAACACCTGCGCACACACACTGTTATTAATGTGGGGTCTTAAGCACTTGCTACTGTAAAAGTGATCTACAGTATCACTAGTCATAAATGCATATCCATCAATACTGAGATCAGTCACACACACATGCACGAACATCTGTGGTGCGGTGAGGCGAGAACCGTTACTTGTGCTGGTCTGCGGCAGATTCGTGAGGAAATGAGGCAGAATAAAGAGTGTAGATTTACTGCTGGCTAATCAGCTTTAAAGGTCAAACTCATCAGATGAGAGAGAGAGAGAGAGAGAGAGATGGAAAGAGAGAGACATAGATAGTCTACCTTTTCTTTGACGGTCACTCTCACATATGTTGGCTGAACATCCACATCCAGCAGTGAGGTGTCCATATGCCTACGGCACAGAAGAGACCAATGTGAGAGTAGATGCTGTTAGGGGAAAAGTTACTAAATGACATCCAAATACACTCGAAGTTTACCCAAAGAAAGAAAGAAAATATACTGCTAAATCATGACTTGATCATTTTGTGCTGAAGACAAGAACCAGCTTGAGTGAATGAGAGTGTCTGTACCTGTAAACATGTAAATCCAAAAGCATGCAGTTGTTCTCATCCTCAGTGAGACTGAAGTCCAACCTTTGAGGTAGAGATCACATGAAAGAAATATTTTCAAACTCAAGCTGGTACTGTAGTGTTTGAGTATGTATCATTTGTATCTCTGGTTGGAGTGAGGCACTGTTGATGTATGATATATACTGTATCTCTCCTGTGACCTAGATAAGCCATCTTACCTTTTGTTGATTCCCTGTTTCTCACTATAAATAGACTCATGTTATCACTTGTGCTAATATGACTGTCTTGCTAGCCCTAGTCTCATGTAGCCAGACTTTTCCCTGTTGGCATAAATTCTGGTCCACTTTGCACATTATTCTGCCCACACGCTCAGAAAAAGGCGGTACCCCCTCAAAAGGTATGAATATGTACTCTCAAAGTACTATCATGCACCTTTAAGGTACCAAGACTTACCATTTAGTTTTTCTGTTTATTTTAATGTACTGTTCCAGTGACAATGGATAAGTCAATTTGTTTGCAATGCATTCCCAATGCAATTTTGAGCTCATGCCTGTTTGCCTGGACATTTGCACTTTGGATTTTCAGCATGTTCAGTAGGTTTTCCATTTTTCCTTTTGGATTGTGGATTCTGGGTTTGTCTCTTTCCTTACAATTTAAAATGGTGAGAGCTGGCTTCAGTCTGACTGACTGAAACGCAATTTATTGTAGCCAGGGACTGTCCACCACAACACAAAAACATGTTCATAAATGATCAAATTTTGCCTTAGAATTTGTGACTAACAAAGTTTGTGGGAACACAACAAAAGAACAAAATCCCTTGCTTTTGTTTGAGAAAATAAGCAGCAAGTAAAAGAAAATATGCTTTGGCTGCTTTCTGTCAGATCATTTCTTCCTGTCAAAGTGGGGGTGGTCCTTAGCTAGAACAATCTGCAAAGTGGACTGGACTGACATACTGTTTGGCTACACAGGAGTAGTGTGTGTATGTGCGTTTTTGTGTGTACTTGGGCTCGTTGATGTTCAGCACTCGTCCATCTGCGTTGATCAGAGTTCTGAGGGTTTTGTTTTTAGGCTTTTCTCTGTAGAAACAGAATTGACTGCAGTAAGTAAAGCTGTTTACAGAAAAAACATGTCTTTCTCTCCTTTATCTCATAAAACGTAAAGATTAAGAAATGGGCATCACAGGGATATTTAGATAAAGATACCATTACAGTGATTCCAGTCCTCTTTTTCTTAGTTGGCAAGTACCTCTTTTTTTCTTTGGCCCTCTTGTCCTCCAGATGGCGATGGGCTTCTAGTCTGGATTCTGGTGTGAATGGGCACGGCTTTTCCCAAAATTCCTTCTCTTTATCCTCGGCGTCTGTGTGAGCGTTGGAGCTTGATTCTGGATTCTGATTGGTCCCATTTTTGTTCTCAGAGAGCAATCTGTGTGAAATAATCATCACAGTTAAGGCTTATCAAAGGAAAAATGCACAGGTCTGGTTTAAAGCAGATAACCCTCTTTTTTTAACGATACACCATAGTATGTTCATATTCACAGAAATTTCTTCAATATAAATTATATTATGAGGAATTTTCTGTGAATGTAGCTTTCCAAGAACCATCAAAAAACTTTTCAAAAGGAGTTTTGGGGTGTATCGGTATAAAACCTGTGTATAAAACCTGTGCAAAAAAGATCAATTTCAGGCTACAATCTGTTAAAGCTCATCTATTGCAACCCAAATTGTCTTTTAGCTCTCTTAATTCAGTTATTCAAACTTCAGCTATCTTAAAGACACTCACTGATTTATTTGAGGATCCTCCTGCTTTTCTGTCGTCTCTTTCAAACCACTTCTTTTCTGTTCCTCTCTTTTCTCTATATAATCTACCTCCTGTTCTAAAACACGTCTCCTCACTGCATCCAGTTCCTGCAGGGCCTGAATACGCTCACCTCGCCTGATTTCTTTCCCATCCAACCACTGCAAAGCACAAAAGACAATCGTTCATCACTAGCGCAAGGCTAAATATGTCTCTCCATGTGTGTCTCAGTGCAGTACCTGTAGTTGAGGCAGACATGCCACCACATACTGTCTGTATCCATGAAATTCAGTGCAGGGGTTTCCCACCAGGTAGAGCTCTCTGAGATGAAGGTTCTGCTTCAGAGACTCCACACTGCTCAGCTTACCCACAAAATTCACCGTCAGGTCTAGTTTCTGTAAGCTCTCACAGCCTACACACAAATACACCCATATATATATATTATGTATACAGTTCCATGCATAATCATGAACTGATTGACATAAAAATTAAGCCTGGTTAGAGCTGTAATACATTATATTTGCAACAAAATACTGATATTGCAACACACTTTTCAAGCAAACATTTCACAAAAAGAGAGCTATTAATTTTCAAATGATGAACACATTACTGGTAAAATTAAGCATTTGAAAATTTTCTACTTGTTAGAATTAAATCATTGGACCAGTTGGTTAAAAGATAATTAAATGGCTCAACAAAAATCGAATTATTTCTGAGAAAGGTCATTATAATTAAACTAAAACCATATAAAAGCATTTTTGTTACTTGAAATAAAATAAGCATTAACTTTCAAAAAAGAAAAATTGCAAAGGAAAGTTTTTTCTTTTCTTTTTATGTTTAATTTTATCCAAAGCAAGTTACAAAAGAGGGGCATCACAGGCAATTTAGCATAAAATAAATAAATAATAATACAGTATATACAAAAAGTGTAAGGAATTTAAAAAACATAGTTGGTAATATGTTCATATGCAATGCACAAATGAAAAGCAATTTCTTAAAACAATCACCTTCTAAATTCTCGATGACTTCTATGTTGTTCAGTGCCAGGTTTAGATACTCCAGTTTCTTTAGTCTGCCCACATTTTCTGCATAAACAGAGTTAAAAGCAATATAAGTTGCCATTTGTTGTTTTTCCACTGATATGTACAGGAATGTCTGCTTACCTATCTTAGGGATGAGGTTGTTCTGTAAGTAGAGGATTTTGAGGTCTCTGCACCACTTGTCGATATGCTCGATCCTCTCGATGTCCTGCTGATGGAGAGAAACCTCCTCCAGGGAGAAGATCTCTCCATTATTGTGTTCTGCTCTGCGGCGGATCAGATCCTCGCTGACTGATCACAAAGCGAGGGAGAGAGCATTAGTTTACCAACAGCCAAACCGCGAAAGCATTTTATACTTTTTTTTATAAAACAGTTTATTTGGGAAGAATTATCATTTATTTAAAGAGGCATATAACACAATAACTGCTTTATTATAGGAATAAATTAAAATAGTTTTTATATTAGGAATAAAGAACTTACTGCGGACCATGACTTGCTCGCGCCGGTGTGTTATGCGTTGCTATAGAAACGGGCAAGCTGCAGAAGCTCGTGCTTGTGTTTTGAGGCCTTTCCGTTGAACATTCATTCCAGCGGAGCAAAACACCAGAATTGGAAAGTCATTCGGTATTTATTTCGACAAGAACTATCTTAATCTTAACTAGCACGATGTAATCGTGACACACGAATGAACATCCAGTTAAGCGGCTTTTTATCCACAAAAAGATGCATATTTGTGCTCTAGTTGCTCCGTTTATATTCAAGTAGCAACTCTGCCACCTAGCGGTCAGTGTGAACAATAGCAGTCAAAGAAACAGACGATGCATATTGATTTTGGACATGCTGAGTGAAGGATAGGATTGGATTGGGGGAACTGCATGTAAAATGTAGTTAACCATTAAAAGTTCATTTAAAATATGTCTAAAAATGACAGAATTGGCTGTCAATTCCAATTATTTTTTTGAATATTTTTTAAATAAATGTTTATATAGTTTTCAAAATATTTAGAGTCACATAATTAATGTTAAAAATACTATATATAGTTGATATAACAACATTACATAAACAGTAAATGTTATGTGTAACAGTGTCCAAATAAATTACTGTTAAAATTCATGCTAAGATTGGGACATGTCACCATTGGTTGCTGCGCCAGCATATTTGCATGTATTTGCATAATTTATATATCGGGGTGGAGCTGTGAGATCAACAGCACAGCAGAGCGTCCTAAAGCTGCCGTGATAATTGCGGTTATAAAATTAATTTTGTTCATCTGTAGACACAAGTTCGATGTATAAGCAGTGTTGGGAAGGTTACTTTGGAAATGTAATTGGTTAAAGATTACAAGTTACCCTACTTAAAATGTAATAAGTAGTTTAACTTTTCAATTACTTTATTAAAGTAAGGTAACTGATTACTTTTTGATTACTTTTCTATGTTTCTAATGTTTTCAACTGTTAATCATTTTCAAACATGCAAACCAGGCAGGGTTAACCTTACAGTAGTACAGTTCAAAATCGTTTATTACTTGAATTAAGATTATAATATTTTAATTTTAAAGGAGACATTGGATGCCAAATATCTTCATTTGCATATAAATGTGTCTTGGCAGTGTGTGGACACATCCACCCTAAAATGATAAAAATTCACTCCTTTTTTTTAATCCCCCAAACACCTAAACAGTCTCAATTATCAAGCCATTTTGATTTTGGAGTGAATAACCAGCGCTCTCTAAGAGCCTGTCTTCCACCTTCAATACCATGACTGAGTTGAGACCCTTGAGCAAGGCACCGAACCCCCAACTGCTCCCGGGCCCCGCAGCAATATGGCTGCTCCTGGTGTGTGTTCACAGTGTGTGTTCACAGTGTGTGTGTGTGTGTGTGTGTGTGTGTACTTGGATGGGTTAAATGCAGAGCGCAAATTCCGAGTATGGGTCACCAATGTTTTCTGAATTAGGTACAATTCAAGGCAGGTTTTGTTAAAAAGTTAAAACTCATGGATGGATCAGTACCCATTGTTCATGATTCAGCACCTCCAGAAGTAAGTCTCACACTACATTTTTTATGATTATTTGCAAATCGCCTTTGCTTTTCCACCGAAGAGAGGGGCGGGGGGAGCAGAGGTCATTAGCATGTAAAGAGTTATGCAGCTAAATGAGTTGCTGTGAACAGAGCTGTTTTTGACAAGGTAAGAAGGGTGTTGTTTTTCACGACCACTGAGAACATTTCAAGAATACCCTAAAGAACCATACCAACTTTGTGGAAAATGGCCATCCGATGTCCCCTTTGAAGCACAGCCACCACAAAATCAGACTTACTTTAAAATCATTCTGAGGTTAAATACAGATTTAAAAACATAAGTTTAATAGCTATGATACTGTTTTTGAAATCAAATCTTTGCATAGCTATGACAGGAAACACTGGATCTAACAATGCCTTAGAGAAAAAAAACATTTAAAAAAAATAAAGCATATACATAAACCCATATAGAAAATATAAGAGTTATCGGATAAGCATGTTATAAACTTCTGAAACATTGGTTTTTCATATTTTAGAGCAGTCACTGCAATTTATGAAAGAAATCAATTAAATCTGTACATGGGAGTGTGTGAAAAAATCAGATGTAACCCCTTTTGTAATCCTTAACATTTTCATACTGTAATTTAAGTACACAGTTTTTCTTAGTAACTAACTAATTACAATTACTTTTATTTTGTAATTAAATTAGGTAATTTCATTAAATGTAACTTGTTACTCCCAACACTGTATATAAGTCACACAATAATGTGTTTGATACATCTGTTATCATTCTGATCCTGTCAGTGGGGTCAAATTGTGTAAAATGTACTGATGTAACCAAGACTAAGTGAACTTAAAGTCTGTTTATTTTATTTTAAAGATGACCGAGCAACAATGGGCTTCCATGTTTCGCAAGTCTTGGTGGTTTGTCCCAGGTACGTATTCTATGAAGTCATATACTTATTTTGTATTAGAAATCTTAACTTTAATCAACCTAATAATAAAGCTTTCTCACACGTGCTGCGCTGCATGCGTCACCACAAGTGTAGTATTTTCCTCTAATGGTCGTTCACGGTGTTTTGATGCCTTCTATTAGAATGTGTTTCTATATTGCTTTAATTGTAAAGAGCAATTGAAATACACACACTTCTTTTATTTTTTTTATTGTGTATTTCTGACCATATGATAACTATTAAAATTTGCTACCTCTCGCTGTTGATGACCGAGCAACATTGGGCCTCAGCGTTTCACCAATGTTTGTTTGTTTGTCCCAGGTTCAAAAAGGGGAAGCCTTGTGTGACTGGTCACCTTCTCTCAGCATGTTTCTTCCCACCCTGACAGAGTCACAAACAGGTATGTGTACTGTTTATCATGTATCCAGCAGTCCAAACTAACCTTGTGGGACTCCACAGCCTACCACCAAGAGAATGGAGCATAAATATTAAAAACGGCAGGGACTGTGTTAACTGGGATGCAGATATGGCAACAGATTCGTCTAAACCGGTTTTCCACAGAACACAGAAGAAAAAACATGCACGTTTCCACATTATTTAATGTTAATATCATTGTTGGATAGTTGACAGTAGCCATTGATTTCCATAGTATGGAAAAAATACTACGAAAGTCAGTGGCTTCTGTTTTGTTACCAACTTTATTCAAAATATCATCTGAGTTCAACAGAAGAAGGAAACTCATACAGGTTTGAACAAGTAAATGATGACAGAATTTTCATTATTGGGTGAACAATCCCTTTAAGTTCAAATGTCGTGTGCCCTCAGTAGTGAGTATTCTTCATGGTCCAGATTCAAATAATATTGGCAATAGACAAGAATGAGACAACTAAGAGAGTTGCTCTCGCAGTGATGTTTATCGAGTGAACTGTACTCAGTGTTTCCTGTGGTGAAATATAATACATCAGGAGAAAAACACACTCACAAAATGTGAAAATACAACATTCAGGGAACTTTCATGACTCCTATTAAAAGCTGATAAAGCAAAATATCTGCTGGAGAAATCATTATAGTTTTACAATGATTTCATATTCATATTTGCCTTGTATAACCTGTTGATATAGGTTAACAGAATAGAATAAGTGCTAGTTTGCTGTAGATTACAATATAGGTATATTTCAAAACCTTCTGTTGCAAAATTTACAGAAAGTGTATAGATAAAATCAACATGATAAAATAAATTTACTTAAATTGCTCTTACATACATACCAAATCTGAGAGAAAATGATTGTACATTTTTCCTGCCCATTTAAAAATGAATCAAGGACTACATTTTACTGAAATACAACACATATAGTAATGAATAACTTGATGTGCCAAATTATACATTTCATCAATCTTGTGTGAAGACAGTACTGTTATTATTATTGATTGGACTGCTACTGTCATTGGTGACTGTCATTGATATTCATACATTTAGCTCTTATACTCTACAATCATTATTTTTTTTATTCAAAAATCTGGCATGTGTCATTTCAGCAGAGACTTATTGCCGATTTATTTTGGAGCTCACACTTCTAATATGCAGTTTATTTGCTGAATCACTGAATCATCTATATTTTTAAATCACACAGTTTAACCTTTGATTCTGTTCTGGAAAAGAAAACAGATAATGCATTGAAATTGAACCCAGCATAGAGAGGCTGAGTGAATGTGGTCTGGACTCTGTGAATGAGGGTCATTGTGTCAGAGACGCTGTAGAAGGACAGAGTGCCTGCACTGTGATCCACATACACCCCTATTCTAGAGGAGCTGGAGACCTCAGGGAGATCGGTCCTTTTGTTATTGTACCAGAATGAGCAATTGGACCCATAGCAGGCCAAACTCCAGGACTGATCATTACAACCAAACTCACTCTCGTCACCCCGTCCCTTCCTGCTGATGCTCTTATATGACACAGATATATCCACCCGACCACTCCACTCCACCTCCCAGTAACAGCGTCCACACACTCTCTCTCTACACAACACCTGTGACCAGTGAACAAATCTGTCTGGATGATCAGGATACGGCTGCAGTTTATTAGTGTAAGTAATCACTCTGTTCCTCTCAGACAAACAGAGAAGTTTGTTCACCGTGTTTAAATCCACATTGAGCTGATGTGAATCTAATAGAGACAGAGCATATAAAGCAAATGTAAATCAGGAAGCCTAAACTTCACTCAATAAAACTTTTTATAGACTGTTAAAGTGAAGGCATCAGAGAGCCTGTACTTTTGATATCAAGTGACATGTGACTCTCACTGTAATTGACATCATAAAACTGTCTATATGAATTGTCAGAGTCCCTTTGTTCTTTAGTTGCACAATAGAAATTGTATTTTATTTGATTGTATTTCTCAATTTCTTTTAGTAAAAGGTCGTAGACTAGTAATTCAAGATAAGGAAATCCATTTCATTTATTGGCTCTAGTTCTGTGTTCATAAAAAAAAAACTGATTAAATACTGAAGGAATACAACTTATCTGAATCTTGTGTAAAATAAGAATCATGATTGACGTTTGTGTATTTAATGAAGTTTAGTTTGCATGTTTCAGTCTGCTGAATTTCATTATAGGTTTGATAGTGTTTAGTCTTGTTCTGTGTTTGTTTGAGACTTACATTGTAGAAACTCCTTCCTGGTCTTGGGCTCAGGGGTAGGATTGTTCATAATATCTGTTACTACAGAAACCAATGATTTACTTTTATTTATGGTAATTCACATAAAAAGGGAAACTAAATCAAACCCTTATCACATTCATATATGCTTTGTGCCGTGTTACAGTATGATGAATGGCATACTTTTCTAATAAAAGAAAGAGTTATTGTTTTACCTTTACTAGATAGCCTTTTTATCTCCTCTCTGCAGAAATGCACCAGTTTCTCTTTCAGTTGAGTCATGGCTTTTTCAGCATCATCAAAAAAGCGATGAGAACTGACAGTGATGCTGGGTGAGTCTGTAAATCCAGGAGGAACAGAGAGAGACTGGAAACGCTACAAAGACACAAGAGAAACACCAGCTAAAGACAGAAACATTTGACAGCAACACAATCTCTGTACAACACGCTCTTCCCTTCCTAAAGACCACTGTCCTGTTCATCAGATCTCTGTTACCTGGAGGAAATGGATGTGATTGTCTGTGTGTGAAAGCTGCTCCAGCTCAGCATTTCTCCTCCTCAGATCTTCAATCTCCTGCTCCAGTCGCTTCAGTTGTTGTTCAGCTCGTCTCACTTCAGCCTTTTCCTGATCTCTGATCAGCCGTGTCACCTCAGAGCGGCTTCTCTCAATGCAGCGGATCAGATCAGTAAAGATCCTCTCACTGTCCTCCACTGCTGTCTGTGCAGAGCGCTGTTAGGACACACAGAGAGAGAAGCATCAGAATCAGTCCATTCACTCAGCTCTTACTGCTGCCTCACAGCCTGTTCCCCACAGTGAGCTTCAGTGGGACTGAAAGAGCTCCAGCACCGGCTCCTCACTGACTGACTGGAGGAGAGTCCTAACTAGGGTTGGGTACCGAAACCCCCTATATAACCGATATGTTCCGGACCGAATCAGAACGCAAATTTCGGTGCCAGCAGGTAACCTGCTGTTCGCTAGCTTCATTAAACGTGCTTAAATTAAAATGCCTAAAGCTAAACTTCCCTTGTAATGACTTTCAGTGCGTTTCTGAACCTGTTGTCCAAGTGAACATTATATGTTTTTACTTCATAACATCAGTCAAATGTTTGAAATAACTTCATTTTCTGATCTGATCTGGCTTCTTATCACAGAATGAGGCAGAAAATGTTAAATGTTATACTGTAGAAAAAGTCTATGTTGATTAGCAATGGATTATAAATATATAAATATATCAGAGATATAAACCACTTACTGTTGCAGTCGAGTTTTTATTGTCTTCATGTTTCATCAGCATTTCTATCTTCTTTTTACTCAGCTACAGCAATCGCGATGCTTTTGTCCATTTAAGGTATTTCCTGGAGCATTCTATTATTGCTAAATGTGGAGCTTCTGCATGAGGGCGCCCTCCGGCTTCCAGTATTAACAGATTGTAGTTGGATTAGGGAGGTTAGGTTTATTGTGAATTCATGAAAATTTGTTGTTTTGTATTTACTTACATTTATATATTAACATAGTTTCAACTTTTAATATATTGTTCCATTTAAATATTTTTTATTTATAATTTTTTAATGTCATCCACCATCATTTTGGGGCTCCTTTTTTAAGTATTGGTTCAGGCACCTGTGTACTGTTTTAAAGGTATCGATTTGGCACCGGTATCGTAACAAACTCGAACGATACCTAACAGTCCTAACTGAGTCTGAAGAGGTCTTTAGCAGCCAGAAGTTGTTGTTCTGTTCAAAACTCACCTTGTGAGATTCCACAGCTTTTCTCAGCTTCAGAAGCTCCTCCTTTCTATTCTGGATTCTCTGACAGAATTTTCTCTGGGTTTTTTCCAGCTGTCTCTGTAGAAGTGAAAAAACATGTTCAAAGTCCATTTGTCACATACTTTTTTGATGACAGTTAATTACAGCTGTAAGAGACTGCCACAACATGAATAGTAACAAAGTGAAACAAATATGAAGATAAACTGAATAATTACATATTAATATTATTACTATTTAGAACTACTCAGTCATCTTTGAGTGTAGGCTATAGCTATTATGGAATGGTAATTTTTTTAATTTAGTACAAGTATTAGTATTGTCTTTCAGTTCATACCTGTTTCTCTGTCCACTCAGCTACTGCCGATACAGTCTCGTGGTTTTTGTGCACATCCATTGTACACAGATAACATATACACTGCTGATCAGTATGACAAAAAATTTCCAGCGGTTTATCATGTTGAGGGCAGATCATCTCCTGCAGTCGTCCAGTGGCGTCCATCACTTTATGTCGCTTTCCGGAGTGAAATTCTTCATGCTGTTTAAAATGATTTTGACAAAAAGATTCCAGACATGTCAGACAGGACTTGATGGCTTTATATTTTTTCCCAGTACAGACGTCACACTCCACATCTCCAGATCCAGTGTAACACTGAGCCGGACGAGCAGCTTGTAGTTTTGTCTTCTCGAGTTTTTCCAGCACTGAAGCCATCATGGTGTTTTTACCTAAAACAGGTCTTGGAGTGAAGGTCTGTCGGCACTGAGGGCAGCTGTAGACTCCCTTCTGATCGTCCTGATCCCAGCAGCCTGTAATACAGCTCATACAGTAACTGTGTCCACAGGGGATGGTCACAGGATCCTTCAGTAGATCCAGGCAAATTGAACAGCTGAACTGATCCTGAGCCACTGAAATACTGGATTCCGCCATTTTAATGCTCAACAATGGACCACATATAGTTTTTTTCTGAACTGAGCAGTTTCCTGATTTTGTGTTTAAGAATCATGCACAAATGGGTGTGCCAATGAGGCAATAAAAAAGCACAATATAGGACAGCCTCAATACACAGCAAGAATGGATCAGGATCTGGATCAGAATGATCTTGATTTGGAAATCCCATGTTTTGCTATCCAGGATCAGGAAACCCATCTTACTTTTGTGCTGTTTTTTTTTTTTTTTTTTTTGTTCAAATCAAAATTGGATTGGATCACCCTGATCCAGATACACACTTTTTCAGATTTCCAAATCTGGATTACTAGTGCTCTATGGATCCCCTAAAGGGACATTTTTTGGACCAGTTTTAAAGTTTTATTACATTTTGTTCCTGAAATCCACCCTTCTGCTGGGATCAGAATAATCCCAGCAGAAGTATCCCAATCTTACTAAAACGTTTTGAACACAAACTGAGGATTTAATCCAGATCAAAACCAAGATTGGATTTTGTGATCTAATCTGAATTCAGAGACTTTTTTTTCTTTTGAACAACCCATTTTCAAAATTTTATCCAATCTGATGGCCAAAATCTGATCAGATTACGTTTGAACTGGCCCCTGTATCTAATGTTTCTTTATGGTCCAAAAAACAAAAAGTAAATCAAACCAAAAATATAGACAAAAATGAGAGACTTTAGAGAGTTGTGGAGGCAGTGATTTTTGAGTGGAATTTATCCAGTGTTACAGTGTTTTCTGTGGTAAAATAGAACACATCAACAGAAACACACACTCACAATGTGAAAATACACAAAATACACAGAGGTTTTATGACTCTTACCAAAACTAATCAAGCAAAATATATTTTGACTTACTGATATTGATCAACAAAGTAGACCAATAAGCTCTAGCTTGCTTGTTAACTATTACAATTTAGGTGCAAAACTTAAACACATTTTACTGAAATAAAACACATATAGTATAAGAAAACGTGTGAAACCTAGAAACTTGCAAGGCGATACAGCTGGGTATAATTCACTTCAACTTAGTCCTAGTGTTTTTATAAAACTCATTTTATAATGTACACCGTGGGCTGTTGAATGTGAAATTTCGTAACTCTCTTTAGATTTGAACATACACAATGTATACAGCCTGATATTACTTATGTTACTGTCAAAGTCAATTTCAGTTTAATATTCATTCATTTATTTCTTATACTCAACAGTCATCATGAAATCATATCAGAAGATTTTTTTTTTTCAGAAACTGGCCAAGTTTTTTTTTTTTTAATGAACAATGATCAGTGTTGATTTATTTATTAGAAAGTAAAAGATATCATTGTCAAAGTTGCTGATGTGTTATGAAGCTCAAACTGTTAATATGCTATTTTATTTGTAGAATCAAGTAGTATCATATTTATAATTTACATAGTTTAACTTTTGATACACCATTAGATACTTGACTGAAGTCAAACCCAGCATAGAGAGGCTGAGTGAATGTGGTCTGGACTCTGTGAATGAGGGTCATTGTGTCAGAGATGCTGTAGAAGGACAGAGTTCCTGCACTGTGATCCACATACACCCCTACTCTAGAGGAGCTGGAGATGTCAGGAAGTTTAGTGTCTTCGTAACTGTGCCAGAATGAGCAGCTGGAGTGAGAGCAAGATAAACACCAGGACAGATCATTACATCCAAATCTACACTTATCACCCTGTCCTTTCCTGCTGATGCTTTTATACGACACTGATATATCCACCCCACCACTCCACTCAACTTCCCAGTAACAGCGTCCAGACACACTCTCTCTACACAACACCTGCTCCCAGTAGTCAAATCTGTCTGCATGATCAGGATATACATCGACTGTGTCAGTGTATTCAATCACTGTGTTCCTCTCAGACAGGTGGAGCTTTTTATTCACTGTGTTTAAATCCAGAGTGAGTTGATGATGAGAATCTAATGGAGATAGAGCATACAATCCATATGTAAATCATCAAATTTCAATCATTAAAATAAACATTTTACATAAAGTTTTACTTTTAGTTTTTTTATGCACAGTAAAAGTTCAAGTAAAGATTACGGAGTATATAAATTGTCAGATTCTGTCTTTACATGCACATTAGAAATTATATTTTGTTGTTTGAGTGATTATATTTCTCAGATTGTTTTAGTAGAAAGTTGTAGACAAACTGTAAGCTGGTGTGTGATGGGTGTTCTGTTGCACTATGGCTGCCGTTGCATCAAGTACTTTCATTTTATTTGTTGACTGTACTGTGTTCATGTAACATAAACTGACTCAGTTTGATGAAGGTATACAGTCAAACCAAACATTATTCAGACAACAGATATAATTTTTTTTTACTAGTTGGTGCATGTAAGTGAGGACAGCAAAATAAAGTAAACTGTGACATACTCATAAATTCTTTATACAGTGGACTACCAGTAAAAATTATACAAATTTGGGACCAAAATTATTCAGTCACTTTGACCTGATCATGTTTTGCTTAAATGTTTTTGTTTAATTGCTAATGCAAACTTTTTACACCAGACTGAACAAAATTAACTGACCTAAATTGGTATTATCTAATATTGTGTACTTAAATTTAACAGTTGAGAGCTGACATGTTACATTTCTATCAAAGTTATCTGTCAGAATTTGTTCGTCTGACACAGTTTATCTCTGAGTTCTTGTCATATTTTATTACCATTTTCTTAACTAAAGCAGGTAAAATGTGAAAATGTGAGAAATGTTGTAGGTGTCTGAATAAATTTTGGTTTGACTGTATAACAGATTTGAATAAAGTCTAATGTGACATGAGAATCTTCATGAAGTGATGTTTGTGTTCATAGTTATGTATTTTAGAATATAATTTTATATGAGTTTATTCTGCAATTTTAATATAGAGCAGGTTAAAACCTGTTCAGAGAGACTTACATTGAAGGAACTCCTCCCTGGTCTTGGGTTCAGAGGTAGGAATGATCTCAATGTATGTTACTATGGAAACCAACAGATCTGTGTTATAATCCACATACTGTATAAAGAGAAACTATCAAAACCATGTGACATTCAGATATTGATATGCTTTGTATATACCGAATATTAAGTTATTACGTGATACAGTATGTATTACCTATTTTTCTCATAAAAGGAAAGTGTAGTGTTTTACCTCTACCAGCTATCTTCTCTATCTCCTCTCTGCAGAAATACTCCAGTTTCTTGCTCAGATGAGAAACAGATTTACCAACATCATCAAAAGAGAGACGAGAACTGACAGTGATGCTGGGTGAGTCTGTAGATCCAGGAGGAACAGAGAGAGACTGGAAACTCTACATAGACACAAGAGAAACACCAGCTAAAGACAGAAACATTTGATAGAAACACAATCTCTGTACAACAAGCTCTTCCCTTCCTAAAGACCACTGTCCTGTTCATCAGATCTCTGTTACCTGGAGGAAATGGATGTGATTGTCTGTGTGTGAAAGCTGCTCCAGCTCAGTGTCTTTCCTCCTCAGATCTTCAATCTCCTGCTCCAGTCGCTTCAGTTGTTCTTCAGCTCGTCTCACTTCAGCCTTTTCCTGATCTCTGATCAGCCGTGTCACCTCAGAGCGGCTTCTCTCAATGCAGCGGATCAGATCAGTAAAGATCCTCTCACTGTCCTCCACTGCTGCCTGTGCAGAGCGCTGTTAGGACACACAGAGAGAGAAGCATCAGAATCAGTCCATTCACTCAGCTCTTACTGCTGCCTCACAGCCTGTTCCCCACAGTGAGCTTCAGTGGGACTGAAAGAGCTCCAGCACCGGCTCCTCACTGACTGACTGGAGGAGAGTCCTAACTGAGTCTCAAACAGCTCTTCAGCAGCCAGCAGATGTTCTTCTGATCAAAACTCACCTTGTGAGACTCTACAAGTCTCTCTTAACTCATCAAGCTCCTTCTGTCTCTCCTGGATTCTCTGCTGGAATTTTCTTTGCATCTCTCCCAATTGTCTCTGTAGGAATAACAAATAATCATGAATCTGAATCATACTGCATGCTAAAAACAAGTAAATAGCTATCCTTCGTGATATGAGATAAATATCAGTTCATACCTGTTTCTCAGTCCTCTCTGCTGCAGCTGACACAGTCTCGTGGTTTTTGTGTTCATCCATTGTACAAGGATAACATATGCACTGCTGATCAGTACGACAGTAAACCTCCATCAGTTTCTCATGTTGAGGGCAGATCATCTCCTGCAGTCGTCCAGTGGCGTCCATTAGATTGTGTCTCTTACCTTTGAAGAAAATCTCATGTTGTTCAAGATGATTTTGACAGTAAGAGTTCAGACAGTCCAGACAGGACTTGATGGCTTTGTTTTTGTCCCCAGTACAGACGTCACACTCCACATCTCCAGAGTAACACTGAGCAGGACGAACATCTTGTAGTTTTATCTTCTTGAGTTTCTCCACCACTTCAGCCAGCATGGTGTTTTTACCTAAAACAGGTCTTGGAGTGAAGGTCTGTCTGCACTGAGGACAGCTGTAGACTCTCTTCTGATCCCAGCAGCCTGTAATACAGCTCATACAGTAACTGTGTCCACAGGTAAGGCCCACTGGATCCTTCAGTAGATCCAGACAGATTGAGCAGTTAAATTCTTCCCGAGACCATGGAATATTGGCGTCTGCCATTTTGCTGCCTAGACATATAGAACTTTTCTCCAAGCTGAGGCGTTTCCCGCCTCTGCGTTTAAGAAACGTGTTCAAACAGTTGTGTTAGTAAGGTTCTAAAAGATCATCCGTAGAACAGCGTCATACGCAGACTCGATAATACTTTAACTTAAACCAGAGCCGATGAGAAACAGAGTTGCAACACTCCCTTAAGGAATGCGGAAGTAAAGCGTATCATGGAACAGTTTTTTTTTTTTAACTTTCAAAATGACAAAATTCAACAGCAACTGTCTAAATACAAATTTAGACAGTTTTAATAAAATAAAAAACAATAAAGTAATAATTAAAAAGAGGAAAACAAAATTATACAAGATAACATACAATTAGAGAAAAAAAAATAAAAGGACATCACAAGCATATTTTAAATTCATTTAGCAGAGACACAGTCCTTTGGGCTTTACGATGTTTTAAAGGCTTTATTGATTCTAAATAAAATTTAAAGACTGTTTGAAAATGAGCAAAATTGGGTTTTAAGTTACTCCATTTAATTTGATGAATATAAAATTTTCCTAATAGCAAAAACAGATCAATAATATTTGGTTTTGTGTTACAAATAAAACAAAAGAAGTGTCCTTTAAAATTGCTCACAGAATATATCCTGTTAAAGAAACATTAGAGCGTTTTCATCTTACAACTGCTATTTCTGTAACTGTAAAAAAGTGTCTATGTGCATTTATTTTTTGAATGTCCCTGTTCATCTTTGTTTTGGTCTGAAATACCACAATTTCTAAGTGTTAAAATGAACTGCACCCTAGTCTTAAATTTATCATTTGTTTTACTTCATTCAAATGGAGCAGCCAATAGTTCCAAACAACCAATAGTTCCAGTACTGAAGCCCATTCATTTCAGTGTTTCTCAAGCACATTCGCCAGAAAGTTGAGGAAATTACAGCAGTTTGGGGCATTTTAACGCATTAGTTTACCTCTCGGAAATCTCAACGGAAATCTGACTTTAGCTTTCTGACTTTCGAACGTTTAGGCAATGAATGGGGTTTGAGAATGGGATTTGACGAAAAAAAAAAAAAAACACACACACAATTGAGATTTTAAATATATATTTAACAAAGATATTACTGACATTTTGATTACGAACTGGTAATTAAAGAGTAACTATTAAGTGCTATAATAAATAAATAAATAAATAAATAAGCTCTTTCTGTTGAACGTCCACTAGATGACAGTGTCGTACACAAACCCAGTTGGCGAGCTGTAGTGTTCCAGAAGAGGGCGCGCTCATACACTGTGGAATTTTCCATATCTGTCTGTTTGTGCCAAACGCATGATACAGCACATTCTACGCTCAAACAGCTCGACACACTCTTGTTAGATCATTCAAATATAGAAAATATATTCTTTCTGGTTACAATTGTCAAAACAGCTCGAATGCACCCAGTATATTATAATACGCAGTATTCAACACTCATATAAAGCTAAAAAGCAAAATTGATTAACTACAGTAAACTTAACTGTACATGTAAAGTAATTTGTTATTTACATAATACTACAGTAAAGAAGTGAGAATTTGGAAGGAAGAGAAAGGAAGAAACCAACGTAGCGATAAAGGATTTCATTGTATTATTTTTGAGTATAGCTATACCTTACTGAAACCATCTTGAAGGATAGGTTAAGCTGCTTTTCTGGTCTTAGGTGATTCAAACTGGTTTCCCAGCTGGTGTTCATATGCTTTAGCTGGTTAGCAAGCTGATCTTCCAGCTTGGTAGTTGAAAAGTGCCTAAAACCCATCAGCCAACAGACCAGCCTAACTAGGTTTTAATATTAAGACTTTGGTTTAGCTCATATCTTGATACAAATTTTTAGGTAGTCTCCACACATACACAATTAATAGTACTGCTCAAAATTCAGGTCTGACCATGTAGGAAGATCATATACATTTACAAAAATATTTTATTAAAAATAGATGTCAGCGCTCTGTACAATGTTAAAGAAGGGCAGGGCATACAATCTGTTATATTAACATCAATCTAATTGAGAGATTAATTGAAAACATAAGCTATTTAAATATTAAACCAAATCCATTTTCTGCCCAGACTTCATAGAATAGTTCATCATAGAAACACAGAAATGTGATTGGCTGTAAGTGAAGATAAAGTTGACTAGCATAGTCTGAGAAAACAGAAGATACACACACACACACACACCGGCATCCTAACAGCTGAAATATGAGCAATTATGTTCAGTTAATGCCACTTGTCTGATTTAGAGAATCTGCATTCTTATTACTCACAAAAGCCTCAAACAAACAGAGCAATCAACCTACAAATGGTTTGTCTCTGCATATTGAGATGGTAAAGTAAAACATATTTTAACAAAATGACTTAATTTTACCAAGACGAAGCAAATGACATAGGTGTGATTATGCTACAAATTGAATAAAAGAGTGCTAAATGAAAAATCTGTAGTATTATAATAATAAAGGGAGTTAGGAGTAGTCTTAAAAGGACAGTTCACCCATAAAATTAACATTCTCATCACTTACTCACCCTCATGTAATTCCAAACCCGTATGACTTTCTTCTGCTGAAAACAAAAGAAGGTATTTTGAAGAACTGGTTTTGTCTACACAATATAAGACAGTGAGGTCCAAAACAACATTGGACCCCACTGACTTGCATTGTATGGTCAAAAAAACAAAAAACAAAACAATGAGACATCTTTTAAAATGTATGTGTTATAAAAGAAACACATACAGCATACAAACTGTACATTTTTGGGTGAACTATGCGTTTAAACACGTCAACATTATGTCGCATTTTTTTGGTGAAGTTTTAGGTCGCCGTTACATTCATCCATGAGCTCAAATGACAACTAATAAACAACTACAAACAGTTCAATCTAATGCACATAATTTCACTTACATAAAAAAAAAAAAAATTCAGTGGAAAGTGCTGAGTTTTAACAATTAGGCATTTAACACTGCACACATAAACAGCATTAACTAAAGTTGCGACTCTATACTAAAAATATAGTATTTTTAGTATTTCCGGGGTACTACATTAAGTATTTTCTTTATTAAGAACCACAAATTACAAAATTCATATTGAAATGTGCAAACTTGATTGAAATCTAATTTACATGAGGAAAAAGACTCAATTTAAATGCAAAATGTATTCAGTTTTACTGAATAGATTGTCGCTGCTATTAATCCATCATTTTATGTTGCTTCAAATGGGTTTACAGTGTATTTACTGCTAAATTCTGTGCATACCAAAAATTAGCTTAACACCAAAAATGCTGTTTATGTGTGCAGTGTGTAGCCAGTTAACATTGCTGCTTATGCCATTTCCTTTGCTTGTTCTGATTTCAACCTAAAAAAGAAAAACACATATTTTTCCACACAAATCAATGAAGAGTTCCAGTTTTTTTCAAAACACAGAGAACAGCAATAGTATACACCCATCTTAGAATGTAAGTGTGTATGTGTGTGTGTGTGTGTGTGTGTGAGGAGCATCCTCAAAGCAACATTAGCAACTTCTTATAAAAATATTTGGCCAAACAAATGAACAAAATACGCTAAAATCCAGGCGATGCAACAGAAGAAGAGAAGAGACAGGTAGAGTGTGAATCACACAGTCCTTGTGCAGTGTTTGTGAGGGTTATTCTGGTTTGTGGCAGTAGATGTCTTTAAGAGCTTTGAGCTCCTCTATGAGAGTCTTATTCTGGTTTTCCAGCACAGCGACACGATTCTCCAAGCACTTCACGTATTCTTTCTTCTTTCTGCGACACTCGCGCGCCGCCTCCCTGCAACATGCAAATAAAAGGTCAGATGAGAATATGCACATCAGTGCATTAGTTGAAGCACATGACTCAGGTGTGTGTGTACCTGTTCTTCATCAGGCGGACTTCTCTCTTGCGTGTGGCCTCCTCTGTGTTCTGCTGTGGGCTGTGCATGGCCCCCGGTGATGCTGCCATAACGACGCCTGGTGGTAACCCTGATGACGGGGAGCGGATCTGATATGCGGGCATGTCTCCTGTGGCAGCTACATGCACAAATATACAACAAAATATATTATTTGACAGATAAATAGGTAACTTTAATTAATCATATGTTCAAGTCTACATAGTAACATTAATGCATTAGAAATGAAAATGGACAGTAGTATATTTATAAATGAACACTACACAAAATTTAATAACTGCTGTAAAAAATGAGAACCATGTTGTAAAATGTTACCAATAAATGATGGTCAAAGGTGCATTCAATCTGTCTTAACATTTGTTTCAAGATATATACATATATGTAGTCATAAGGGTCAATATTTGAATAAATATGCTTTCCATCGATGTATGGTTTGTTATGATAGGACAATATTTGGCCGAGATACAACTATTTGAATATCTGGAATCTGAGGGTGCAAAAAAAAAAAAAAAAAAATCAAAATATTGAGAAAATCGCCTTTAAAGTTGTCCAAATTAAGTCCATAGCAATGCATATTATTAATCAAAAATTAATTTTTGATATATTTATGGTAGGAAATTTACAAAATATCTTCACAGAACATGATCTTTACTTAATATCGTAATGATTTTTGGCATAAAAGAAAGATGGATAATTTTGACCCATACAATGGCTATTGCTACAAATATATCCGTGCTACCTGGTTTTGCAGCCCAGGGATATATATATAGTGCTAAGATATCAAAATAATAATAATAATAATTTTAATTTTATTTATTAAATTTATTATTACTATTATTATTTCCAAACATATGGAAGCAAACAGAGTCCACAGAGAAGGTTTTTAAAATAAGATATAAAAGATATCTTTATTTTTCCAATTATCATTCTGGCGCATAATTCCATGTTAATTATAAGTGTATAAGTCCATATAATTTAACCAATAATAAAAATCATCATTATTATTACTTCCAAACATATGGAAGCAAACAGAACTGTTATCTTGAGAAAACCAAATATAATAATAATAATAATAAATATTATTATTTTTGCAATTCTAGTTCTACTTGATCTGCAAAAGGTTTCATTTGTATCTTAAAACTCATAAAAGAAAAATATATATCAGTGGTGATATATTCTTGTTCTAAGACACCACAATAAAAATAAATAAGTGTTTGATTTTTCATTATTATTGATACTAATTAGAATAAAAATATTGAGCTAAGACACCAAAATAAATAAATAAGTATATGATTTATCATCATTATTATTGACAATAATGAGAATGAAAAAAAAAATTATTTCATAAAGTTCATAAAGAAGTAAGTTGTTGATTTCAAGTAAATAGCATATTTTAGTTTATTTATTTATTTTTTGTTTAATGCTGAACTAGTGAGAAAGACCTGGACACTTGGTGAAAATTAGCCATTGATCAGGTATATTTCATCTGACCAATAAAACGACACATAACACTGAATCTAACCAATCAGCTGTGACTTCTATTGTGACCAGGCTTCAAAAAGCAGTTCTAATTGGACTCATTAGTATAAAGCAATAAATCCAAAACAATAACAACAAGCAGTTATATAAAAGACTTCACATCCACCCACACACACAACATTAAAAACACCAAATGCAACACTGAAAAAGCAAACTGAAGTACTTTTACAGTACAAACAGTTTTAAAGCTGCTATCAGACAATGTTCCTATCAGTAAACGTCCTTCAACACACTGGATATGCTTTGACTTAACATGTATGTAAGTATGTGTGTGTGTGTGTGTGTGTGTGTGTGTGTGTGTGTGTGTGTGTGTGTGTGTGTGTGTGTGTGTGTGTGTGTGTGTGTGTGTGTGTGTTTGTTATCAGACAATGTGACAAAATGCTGACGTCACTGCGTGCGTCGTTGCCCAAACCCCCGCCCGACTCCTGCTCTCTCTCCGCCTCTCCCTCTCCCTCCGTCTCGGCTTCGGCCCGCTTCCAGGAAACAGACTGACGTCAAACAGAAAGCTCCTCCCCCCTCCCCCCTCATTCTCTCGCTGCTTTTGTCTGCCTCTTTCTCAATGATTCATGTGTGTGAATAGACGTGAATGCACATTCTGCAGCCTGATTTCGTAAAACACAAAATGTCAATGAGTGTGTTTATGACTGAGAAGAAAGTTTCAGCCACATAAAAGGAAAGAACCAAAAGAAGCACAAAAACATGTGTCATTCTTCCACTGTCTGTGGTCTGATTTTCTCAGAATGTTTACAAACTTTTGCACATGATACAAGTTCTTTTTGCTTTTTATCAGCATTGCAGGAATTAAATACTGCAATAAACACTTATTAATAGTGATATCTGCTATTATAATTTATTATTATAGTCTATTATTATATTAACTAAATTAACACTTTTGAGATTGTTGACATTTTCTGCAGGCTGTACTATATTTAAAAAATAAATATCATTTTATAATTACTGTTGTGTTATTTTATATGTTTAGATTAATAACTATATTTATAATTATACTTAATATTGTATTTGCCTGATTATTATATGAACTTATTATTATATTAAATTCATATTATTATATGAATATTAACTAAGAGATTGCATTCAATATATGGAAAAAAATACTACACCACAGAATCATTTCAAATTTACTAGTAAAAAAGTGATTAAAACCAACTAAATTAAATGTCCCATATTTACTTAAAAAACAAAAACAATAGAAAGAAATCCTCCTTTTTCATCTGTTAGTAGCTTATTTACCAAATGAAAAAATGCACAACTTCAGGGATGCATTAGAATGCAATACATTAGCATCACACTGGCTTTTCCCTTATAAAACACACACACATACACACACACACACACACACACTCTCGCTCTCTCACCTGACTCCGTCTCTTCCCCAGTCACTGCCATCTCTATGCTGTAGTAATCCAGTTGTGATTGTGTTTTGGGCACTATCTACTGTTTCCTCTGTATTTCCTCTTAAAGCTCTCTCTTCCTTTCAGCTGGTTCACTGAGTGACTTTCTCTCTCATACACTCTTTCTGACTATCTTAGTTTGAGTTGTGACACTTAGTGTTTTGCCTTTAACCCTCCCTCTCGCTTTCTCTCTCTCTCTCTCTCTCTCTCTCTCTCTCTGTCTCTCTCAGTCAGATTACTATTAAGGGCATTGACATCACTATGACATCACAGCAGTCTCACAGGGAAATAACATACTGTCTCTGGAGAATGCCCTCCCCACACCCGTCTGCGTGTGTGTGTGTGTGTGTGTGTGTGTGTGTGTGTGTGTGTGTGTGTAAGAGGACACTTGCTTTGTAATTAAACATCCAGCTTAAATTCATGACCTGAAGAGAAGAGAAGAGAAGAGAAGAGAAGAGAAGAGAAGAGAAGAGAAGAGAAGAGAAGAGAAGAGAAGGAGGGAGAAGTTGTTGAGTGTGATGTATTTTTAGATCATGATGACGCAAAAGCATTTCAGCACAAACAAAAGGATACTGTGCCCATTTCACCTCATAACACTAACACAGCCATCTGAAATGGTACACACACACACACACACACACACACACACACACACACACACACACACACACACACACACACACACACTCATATGTCAGTCTTCCTATCACACTGTTTACATACAGTAGATAAATAACTCCAAATATATCTCTAAATCATATCGGTTTCAACAGGTCTGAAATCATTTGAAACGGTCTGTCTGTTCTGCTCAGTGCTGCAGTACTTTAACTATTCCATTCCTTTATTAATATTACAGTTTTAAACATTTTTTTTTTTAGTTACTTTGATTCAAACTTCACACACACACACACACACACACACACACACACAAACATTAGACTAGACCCCCTGCGAAATAGAATTAGTATATTGTTTTGTTTGTAGTAAAATTATGTAAACATCCACAAAATATTATACATTATATTATTATGTTATTTATTCATGACTATAAAATAT
This sequence comes from Acrossocheilus fasciatus, assembly GCA_036784905.1. NCBI lineage: Eukaryota > Metazoa > Chordata > Actinopteri > Cypriniformes > Cyprinidae > Acrossocheilus > Acrossocheilus fasciatus. The sequence continues at coordinate 28,004,927 of CM071939.1, forward strand.
AATATAAATTTATACTTGTATAAACCAATAAATATAATTAAAATATGTGACCCTGGACCACAAAACCAGTCTTTAGTAGCACGCACGGGTATATTTGTAGCAATAGCCAACAATACATTATACGGTTCAAAATTATCGATTTAAAATCATTAGGATATTAAGTAAAGATATTTTGTAAATTTCCTACCGTAAATATATCAGAACTTAATTTTTGATTAGTAATACGCATTGCTAAGAACATCATTTAGACATCTTTAAAAGTGATTTTCTCAATATTTGGATTTTTTGCACCCTCAGATTCCAGATTTTCAAATAGGCTAGTTGTATCAAATATTGCCCTATCTGAACAAACCATACATCAATGGAAAGCTTTCAGATGATTTATGGCTATGGATGATTGATTTCAGAATTTATTCAGCTTTCAGATGATGTATAAATTTCAATTTAAAAAAATGGACCCTTATGGTTTTGTGGTCCAGGGTCACATATATAAATATTAAAACATAATTAATTACAAATATTGCACATTGTTATTAAATATTATATAAATATAGTAGGCTACTACAAAGTACAAATATTTATATTTGTATAAAAACTATCTCTTACTATTTTTATTTTAGATTTATGCTTATAAAACAAGAAAAAAAAAACAGTTTGCCGATAGGGTAAAACGCATATAAAATAATTAAATATATCTTAAATACTTGCTGAAAACTAATTAATTGAAGTCAACATGAAACATTAGCATATTGCCAGCCCACTTGTTGCCACTAGGTGCCGCTTTTGGAGCATTAAAAATAGCTGTTTCCCCGGTAACGGCTGTACACAAAGTAGCACTGCTCTGCTTTAAATGAAATCAACCAATCGGATCAATCACCGCGGATTAGCTTCACGTAAAGGAGGGGTTTGGAAAAATGAATTGTGCGAATCATTTGGGAGTCGTTGAGCAAATAAGGTAAAAATAAACACATATTATAAGAAAATTAAAGTGTTTTTTGACCTCGCATGCATGTCAACCTGTTGTTGGGGACTCCCAAAACCAAAATATGAACCTTTCATAACCCATAATAAGGGCACTTTAAGGCAATGATTTGTTCAGCATAAGTCTTCATATTGAATGTACCAGGGAATCATGGTACATTTATTATTATAGTTATTAAGGGTATTTATTCAAAGCTCACATTGAAAGTTGGATTTCCAATAAATAGTGAGTCAGCTGACATGCTCAACCCTTATCTTTGCAAATCAAGGAGATTTTCAACCGTAGTTTGTCAACGTCACATTTAACCATATTTTTTCTCAGTTCCTGCAAAGTCTGGAACTTCAGCACATAATAAAACAAGTCTAAAAATTTCCCACAATGCAATGTGGATTCAGTGTCCTTCCATGATCAGAGCCCAGCGTCAGCAAACACAGCTCATACACACATTTGTTTTTATAACATGCTGAAAAATACATTTAACCTCTTCCCGCCTGAATTCAGAAACAAAAGTATTTTCTACTAGAAAAGTTGATAAAAGTTGGAGTGTCTTACCCTGAACGAGCACCTGTCCAGCGGTGAGCAGTAGCTGTTGGCCGGGGTCTCCAGACTGGGCGCCGTACTGCAGAATAGTGGCCCCAGGCTGCGGTGTGGTGGGAAGAGTCAGCGCCTGAACCCCCTGCAGGGCCTCTCCTCCAGGGCCGGCCAGCTGTATCGCTCCACCCTGAGTGATTGCAACTGCACAGACACAAAACAAGACAGTTAGTCTTGAATCTGCACAAACACCTGTTATAACACGATAAGGGGTTAGGAAACATTTGTGCAGTATCTATGTAATGTATTGCTCTTTCATAAGAATGGGCCAGTGAACAACAAAACCCCTCATTTTAAGGGTAACTACTTGAGTTCATACTTGATGCCGCACAAAGACATAATAGTTTGTGAGTAATGAGTTCAGACGTACTGTATTGCCCTGAGCTGGTCTGGTAGATTGAAGATGGTGTCGTCACTGTGGCAACACTGGAGGTGGCCAGGGCTTCTTCCTCCACTTTCTCCTCTTCCTCGATCTTAGGCACAGCAGGCACATCTGATGACAACTCATTAAGAATTTTCCTGAAAATACATATGTAAATAAAAACATTAACCTTATTTCACTTAAAATATCAGAATCTGTCACTAAATTAAAAAAAAAAATATATATATATATATATATATATATATATGTATGTATGTATGTATGTATGTATGTGTGTGCTGTTGGTGTGTGGGTTTCTGGGTATTATTAGGTTTGGAGTGTTTTGTTGAATGATGTCAGGTCATGAGGTCAAGTTAACTAAAACTATTAAAACTTACAATTTTCAGTAAGTAAAACAAAGCTAAAATGAAATACAAAATAAATATTACATGAAAAATCTAACTTTAAAAATGTAAAAAAAAAAAAAAAAAAATTTAAGTGGCCTTAACTACTATGTGCTTACATCAAAAAATAAGTACAATGTACTTATTGTGTTCAAACTGTATTGCAAAACACTATTGCTGCTATTGAGGTGAGATTAGGGACAGGTTAAGTGGTATGGGTAGGTTTAAGGGTGGGTTAAGGTGTAAGGGATGGGTCAACAGTGTAATTGTAGATGTAATTACATATAGGTATTTTTAAAAATATAAGTACAATGTAAATACATGTATGTACACAATAAGTGCATTGTACCAAATGATTAATTTAAATGTAAGTACAAAGTAGTTAAGGCCACCTGATATAAAGTGGGACCCAAATTTTTTTCAAAACACTAATAAATACTATAATAGTTCATAAATAATGCTAAAAATGTTGCTCAAGAATTGATCTCACCTGTAAGACGGTCGTCTGGACAGAATCTCTCTTCTCTTCTGAGGATCTGATGGTGTTATACCCGATCCACCAGTATCAACAGCTACCTGAAAACATCCAGACACACATATATGCATGTCTTAAAGCCAAATGAGCCTTCAAAAGATTTAAAAGGCATTTGTGGAGGGGAAAATTATCAGTGAATAACTATTTCTGCAAAGTTTTCACTGTCTTTGAAAACAAAGGATATTCTATACAGGACATTCTTTTAAAATATATATTTTGTGAGGTATTGATGACAGAAAAAAAAAGTCATACAAGTTTGTAAAGACACGAGGGTGCTTAAATATTAATATAACTTGAATTTTTGGGTGTACTATCCCTTTAAAAAACTCTGTATGCATAAAAAAACTGATTTTACATAAGTTTAGATAACAATTGTGCCAGTGACCATGAGTCTTCTATCTCCTCCTGAGCAGATTTGTTTTGTCTGACGTGGGCTGTGTGCGTGTGAGCGACAAGATCAGATGCATTGACTCTCACATTACTCAAATCTCATTACTGCGCCGTACAGCTACTCTCACTCTTCTTGTTACTGTGTCAATCTGCTTCTCCTTCATCCCATTGATCCCGGGATGAGTAAACGTGCCCTGTGATTGGCTACAACTCTAACTGCTGTGATTGGTCAGTCTCTCCAGGTGAAGGAACAGGTAAATGAATAACAGGATTGTGCTTCAGTGGTTCACAGATCAGCACACGTTTCAGTTTTATAAGAGTGGACTTTATAAATGGTAACTTTTACTAAGATTTACATTTAGACTGGTCCTGTAAAAATGTTTTAAACATACATACATACATACATACATACATATATATATATATATATATATATATATATATATATATATTAGTTCTGTCAAAGTTAACGCGTTAACGCAAAATCATATTAACGGCACTATTTTTTTTAACGCGCGATTAACGCAACGCGTATTTTCTGTTTGACCCATGGCCCAACCCCTAGTTGGAGAAGTGGAGATACACAGTGTTGCCAATTTAGCAACATTGCAGGCCCCTTTAGCGATTTTTTTCCCTTCAGAAAAGCGCCCAAACCTTATTTAGTTTCTGAGAACCGCCGGTGTACCGACAAAACATGCTACCTATCAGATTGTGCTACCAATAATATATTTGCATTGTTTTAAGGGTAAGTTTAGGGTAAGGGTAATGGGGAACGGGTAGGTTTAGGGTAGGGGTAGGTATGGACATTTAAAAAAGCCTCAAACCACATGAATAAGATGCTGGTAGCACAATCTGATAGGTAGCATTTTTCGCTATCGATTTGTGCTACCTATCTTTTTAATGGGAGGTAGCACAATCCGAGCGGGTAGCACAAATCGTCAGAACACCGGTACTGTTCTCCCAGCACTTGCGCGCACCTTTCTCTCTCTCTCTCTGCGTCTCGCGCAGCAGAGAGGAGCAGCGCTTTAATTCAGTTAAACACAGATATTATGTTGCTTCTCTAATTTTACATGCAAGTATAGCCGAAATCACAGCACGGATACTGTCTTTATGTTATGTGTATTTGATTTCATCAGACGACAGATCGATTATCAGGATTTATGTGCAGATTAACATCTTGGAAGGGAGAGCTGGTTATGTCTTAATGGGTCGCGTTTCAGTCACTGTTTCATATTCATTCCGTTGTCTGACAACAGAAAGTAAAATATGCCAATGAAAACAGTTTTATTGAGAATTTAGCTGCCTCAAAATGGGCACAGAGAGAGACAAACTAATGTAATAATAAATAATAAATGTACATTTAGCATTTTTAGAAGAGCTGCCCTGTCATGCAAAAATCTAAACATGTTTGTGTAAATTGCTCAGTGCAAAGAGAGAGAGAACCTGGTATTTCTTTGTTCTTTCTTCATGTGTCTAATAGGCATGAACAAGTTCTCTGAAAAACATCTATGACCTTTGAAACACCTCTCCTCTTCATGCACTATGTTGACTATGGTTTCAATAATAAACATACATTTGCATAAGGCATCCATATTTATCCATGCCCATGGTGATTAGAGTATTACAAACTTGAAAAGTACTAATTTAAGGTAAATTTAGAACAAATAAAAAATGTGCGACTAATTGCGATCATGTGATTAATCGCGATTAATTTTTTTTAATCGATTGACAGCCCTAATATATATATAAACCATATAAACCCTGCACGTGTGTACCTGCACAGTCTGTATCTGAGGTGACTGGATAACAGAGGGCTGTGTGGTCTGAATGACTCCCTGCACCTGCAGTGTCTGTCCATCAGGTAATGACACCACAGACACACCCTCATTCATCTGAGAGAGAAACAGAGACAGACACTCTTTAGCCCAGTGTTCTTATTGTTAACTAAATCTATTAAAAATTCATTTTCAAAATGAATTGAAATAGAGCTGAAATAAAATAAAACATAAATGTTAGATGAAAATACTTTTATTTCAGTTCATTGCCAAGGAAACATTCTAACTTGACAACAAGTTTACCTTGAGATACTATAGTAATTGTTAAAATTGCTAATAAATAAATAAATATATAAATATATATATATATATATATATATATATATATATATATATATATATATATATATAATAAAAATGACTACAAATTACAATAAAAAAACAACAATAACAAAAACAAAACAATCCAAATTTCTTGTTTTAACGAAAAACTAAAATGATTTTAAAAAACAAAGAAACAAAACAATATTATTATTTGAATGATACTAAAGTAACACTGTTGGCAACTTAAATAAGATACACGTACGTAGAAGTCCTAAAATTACTAAAACTGCAATAAAAATTAATTAAAGCTTAATATTAAATCAAAATAGAAAAAAAATAGTGAAAGCATATGACTAAAATTCAAACTAAAATAAAATAAACAATATCATTATTATTAAACATAAAAATAAAAACTATTTAAAAATTCAAATGATTAATTAATAGTTTAATGGTATAAAAATAATACTAAAATAACACACTGTTTAACAACATCCTTTGAAATGAAAAAAAAAAATCACATTTTGCACAGTTTGGTTCAAACTCTTTTTAACATTTAATCTGTAAATATTGCAGTCAGAAACCACACAT